>CAUZXS010002614.1:0-45596 GCA_963585895.1 Sepioteuthis lessoniana | reverse complement strand
AGCGGAGGTTTGTGGCGGTATTACTGGTGTGTTGGACAACAAAAAACCATTGCGAGAAGAAAATAAAATGTATCGAATGACTAGATACCGCAATCAGTTTGTTGTTTTTTATTGTTGTATGTTTATAGGGGGGTCTCAGTGGCGTAGTGGTTTGTATGCTGGACTGCGATATCGTCGTAAGCGAGTTCGAACTCCAATCACTTTATTAAGTTCACTTTCGAACTAATACCACGGGAGAAGGTATAAGCCCCTCATCCCCACCAACTATGGTTTAAATAGTATCGCTACTATTATTCCACCAGGATGGTTTTAGCATTAAATACCCCACGAATGTTGATATACCTTTAAACAAAGAAACCAAACGAAAACCAATGTTGTGTGTCTAGAACGATAAGAGAGAGAGGGAGAGAGAGAAGGAAGAGAGAGGGAGAAAAAAGAGAAACTGTAGAAAAATGAAAGAATTTTTTTAAAAAAGAGTGTTGTATATTGACCTCCGACCTGGTCGGGCTGTCAAAATAGGAAATGCACCTATGTAAATAACAGGTGCATCTGGTCGAGGAATATCAGGATATTATAACCTTGACTGTGGACGAGTTGAATGAGTGCGAAACTGTGACGCTCGCAGGAAGAAGAGTGGATGTCAAATTACTATATAACCCGGGTGAAGACAGGAAGTCAGGTAGTTTGGAGATCAGATGAGTTGGAGATAAGATGCGGTAGAGAAAACCAGCACCCAGCAGATTGGGCCCCCAAGCCCCGGTTGAGCAACTCAGGAGAACGGGAAAGAAACGCTATTATGGCCATAAGAGTGGAGGTTAATATGTTGCAGTTCTGTTAGGTCTCCAACTCCCTCTCACACACAACCCTTTCAATAAAGTGAGAGGTATATTTTTCTAAAGAACTGTGTCGCTCGTCTTTATTGTGTCATTGTGTTCTGCATGCAGATGTATGTGTATTATATGGCTATACAACAAGAGCAACGAAGGTAAGAGAGAGAAAAAAAAAAGAAAGACAAAAAATAATCAAACGGTAAAGAGAATAAGTAAAAAGGAACAAAGAAAATGATACATAAATGTAATAAGAGAAAGAAAGAAAAAAGAAAGAAAGAAAGAAATGTTCGTAAAAAAGGGAAAAACAAAAAGCAAGCAAAGAAAAAGAAAACGAGAACAAATAGAGAGAAACAAAGAAAATCGAATGTGAAAGAATGAAAGAAAGAAGAAGAAAAAAAAGAAATTAATAGTTGGTTAAAGAAAGAAAAAAAAAGAAAAAAAACGTTTCTGAAAAGAAAGAAAGAAAAATCAAAACAAATCATAGTAGAGGGGTTGGGTAAGTACATATTTCATGGTTTGTAACTGGCGTGGTTTAGTTGGTTCTGGTACATACGATATCAGTGAAGAATATCCATATTTTTATGACCTCATTAATTTTTGGTGGAACCCTGCAGTATACATATGCTAAACTTTGGCAAGATGAGAAACTCTAACAATCGATTCCCAACTTTCGAGCTAGGATCAAAAGAGTAATACGTCAGCCATGTTCTTGACATTGAACAGGACCCAGCAAATGAAAATGAGGTTCGCCTTGTCCCAGTGATTGGAATTTTGCGGCTGCATTTAAAAATTACGGAATAGTTAACAATTCAAAAATGAATACACCCTTACGCAAAAAGTACATTTCAGATGAAAATTGATATTTATTCATGGCTACAGAGTTTCACTGCAGTAAATTTTGATCATAAATAATACCAAATTATATTCGTTTTTATCTCATAATGCTAAGAAATAGTACCTCATATCTCAAAAACTATCCAAGTATGACAAAAAAGACATGCAGGAATCTGCTAAAGAAGAAGGGACGAACTCATAAGTGACATATTTTTGTGGACCCCTACACATGAATAGGGATGGATGGGGAGAGAGAGTCAGGGAAATCCACGCTGCCACCTCGACTTGATGATGGACAAAAATGTATCAGGTAAACCTTTGTTGGATTATTTTATACTCGAGTCAATTTAACAATTATGGCCTCTAATTCTATACAGTACAAAAATGTATCATGACAACCCTTGTTGGGTTATCTTATGCCAAAGTCAGTTTGATAATCATGGCCTCCAATTCTATACAGTACAAAAATGTATCAGGTCAACCCTTGTTGGGTTATCTTATGCCAAAGTCAGTTTGATAATCATGGCCTCCAATTCTATACAGTACAAAAATGTATCATGACAACCCTTGTTGGGTTATCTTATGCCAAAGTCAGTTTGATAATCATGGCCTCCAATTCTATACAGTACAAAAATGTATCAGGTCAACCCTTGTTGGGTTATCTTATGCCAAGGTCAATTTGATAATCATGGCCTCCAATTCTATACAGTACAAAAATGTATCATGACAACCCTTGTTGGGTTATCTTATGCCAAAGTCAGTTTGATAATCATGGCCTCCAATTCTATACAGTACAAAAATGTATCAGGTCAACCCTTGTTGGGTTATCTTATGCCAAGGTCAGTTTGATAATCATGGTCTCCAATTCTATACAGTACAAAAATGTATCAGGTCAACCCTGGTTGGGTTATTCTATACCCGAGTCAATTTAATAATTTAGGTCTCAAATTATATACAGTACAATATTTTGGGGGGCGAAAATCATCCAAGTTAAACGAACAAGAAATGCAGGACACTGCTGTAGAAGCATGAACGAACTCATAATTGCACTTCTCGTATCGACCCCTACACATTGACGTGTACGTGGTGCATTCAATAAGTTTCCATACTTTTTTGTACAGGCATTTAAAATTGTCGTAGACTCTTGAAAATTCAGTGTGTTATTGCTAGACATCTTATGAGATAAATGACTAATTTTTATGATTTCACGTTCAAATGAACAGCTACAGCAGCAATTCGAATACACCCTACTAAAGCCTGATTTTCACTGCTGGTGAATTTCAAAAATGCAATCTGGACGTCAGGACACTTTAGAAGAACGATATGCAATAAAATTCTGTTTTAAACTTGGAAAACCTGCCACAGAAACGTATGGAATGCTTTAGACTGCTTTTCGAATATCTTGCATGAATTGGGCATGACTTTTTGAATGGCATAAGAGATACAAGGAAAGCAAGGAGTCTGTGAGAGATGATGAGAGGTTCGGGGGAGTAAGGAAGTCAATACACCAGAGTTGATTGGCCAAAGGGTTAGGGTTAGGGTTACTATGTTGAGGTTTAAGGGAGTTCAGGAAGAGATTCCGTCGAAGAGGCCAGCACTCTTTAAATCGGCTCAGTGGCATTTCCAACAGGACAATGTACCAGTCCATAACTCCATCGTTGTCGCAGACTATTTGACCAAGAAGGGCATCAAGATAGTTCTTCAGCCTCTCTATTGTCCAGACCTTGCTCCCTGTGAATTTTGCTTATTCCCTAAGCTCAGAGGCTGTTGTTATGAGAGAATTGAGGAGATGAAAGCGGCTGTGACGAAGGTCATTGACACGCTCACCCAAGAGGATTTCGATGGGGCCTTGCAGAAGTTATTGGAACGGTACAACAAGTGCATTGCAGCCGGAGGAGATTACTTCGAAGGGGACTAGAGTTTCATGTGTGTACTATCAATAAAAGTGCCCATACGAAAAAAGTCTGGAAACTTATTTAATGATCCTCATATATATATATATATATATATATAGAGAGAGAGAGAGAGAGAGAGAGATAAACAATTTGCTTCTTGTGACTGTATGCTAGTTACCTATTTATTACTTGGCTAATGATCCATTCTTAATAAAACTTTGGCATGTGAACTCCTTTCACCTCAAGTATTGTTTCACTTGTATCCCCAGGAAGAAGTACCTGACAAAAATTGCTATCGAATCCTACTGTCGGTTTTCAAAATTCCCGGAACATTTTAGCTTAAAACTGAACAAGAAGATCATATTTTTCATTCTTTTTTTCTCTTTATTTAATAGCAAATCAACCTTCCTAGGTTATTTAATGTCAAAACCATTCTTATAGAAGAACAGTTGTAATACTATTTAACTCATGGCTAGGAGATGCAAGGGAGCTCACACCTTTCCCAAGGGTTTTTTTTTTTTGTTTTGGAAAGTAAAATTAACAGCGCGACTGGAGTTCGAACTCTCTAATTACGGTATCGCAGTCCAGCACGTTAGCCATTACGTCGCAGGGTCTCCTCCTAGTCTATTTAATCTAGAAAATAAATGAAATTACCATCAGCATAAGCGCTACTAAACATTGGCAGGGGGTTGGGACTTTTGGAGAGGAAAGCTCATTCGGATAAAAAACTAAAAGAAGTAATTTTTGTTTAACAATATTTGCTTTTCTATATTTTTCTATAAATCAAGTTCAAAAACTGGACAAGAATGTTTGCTGCACTCACTTCGTTTAAATGCCGATGGGAAAACCAAGCTTTCTTCCCTCCATGATTTCTTCCTACCCTTCATCTATGAATAGATCATTATCAATTCGTCCTGGCAGAACGTATTTCCCTGACTTTTTCTCACCATCCGTCCCTGCCATCCATTGTTCCCAACAGGTCTTCCAAACTACATCCTATGTCCGCACAGAGCTGTTGTTGATAAGTACTGACTGGTCGGCCAAGACTGGCACGTCCATGTGTGGGGGTGGAGTCGATAGAAGAAGGTCACTTATGATGTCGTCCTTGCTTCTTCCGCATATCTTGTTCGTCATATTTGGATGGTTTTAAAGATGGGATGTAAGTGACCGAACGGCTTTTGTTTCTTGGGGTGTTGCTTCCAGGATTTGTTCAGAATAGCTCGTAGCTTTCTTGTGCAGGTCCTATCAGGCCTTTTCACTATGCGTTTTGTCAGCGTCCATATGGTGCATCCATACAGTAATAGTGACACAACCACTGCTTGGAAGAAAACCCGTTTGGTAAGTAATAGCGCAGTACTCTCTAGCCTTGGAAGGGCATCCAATCAAGGAAAAGAAAAATTCGACCCTTAGAATACACAAAGCTTTGCGAAACGGTTATCGTCATAAAAAGGGAATCAGCAACCCAAGTTTAAATCCTGGACGAGGCAGTTGGTGTTTTGCTACGTGCTAATGCCCTTGGGAAAGGCATGAATCCATGTGTTCTTTTTTTTTAGATATTTAATACTATGAATGTTTAATATAACTCGATACAGAAATTCTTGTAAGTATATCGGAACACAGCAGACAAACATCATAATGGACTTCTCTGTCCTTACTATTTGATAATAGGGCTGATTGGGTTCTTTAGTATTGGTTAGGCAACCAGTCTAAGAGAAGGAAAACTGAATATCTGTTGCATATTGACCCCGGCCAAGCTGTCAAAATAGAAAATGCACCTGTGTGAATAACAGGTGCATCTGGTCGAAGTTATCAAGGGGATAACCTTGACTGTCGACAGGTTGAATTGAGTGGGCGTAAAACAATAATATACTTCGGTGCACAGAAGTTCGCGTTAGTTGGAGAGAAGATGCTGGAATGAGGACCATGTCCCAGAGAGGCTGGGCCCCCAGTCCCCCGGTTGAGCAGCCCAGGAGAACAGGAAAGAAACTCTGTTATGGCCATAAAAGTGGGGGTCAATATGTTGCAGTTCTGTTCAGTCTCCAACTCACCTCTCACACAGTAAAACCTTAAGTAATCCTTTCGAACCCTTTCAAATAAAGTGAGAGATATATTTTTCCAAAGAACTATGTCCGCTCGTCTTTATTGCGTCGTTATGTTTCTGTATGTATATGTGTATGTATACAATATATCCACCACTTCACTTAGCTTAAAAATTGACCTTGTATCACTTCCAATACGTGGTGGAAGTGTTGGATAGATACATACTGCATTAAAAACCACCCCAAATTTATAGAATACATTGTACAATGGGTAACTTGTCGGGATTTTAGATTTTTAATTACGCGCATGCGCCTTGTTTGAATCAGGTTTTGTCAACTGTGCACCAAAGTTGGTCACGGTCTGTGAGAAAAGCAACACCATGATGCAATTCACTCCGTCAGAAATTGGGAAAGAGTAATGCTGTACTGCTTGGTATTTACACAGGAAACACCAATACGAGGATTTTAGTTTTTGATGTCAAACTGAGGATTAAAAAATCAATTGGATATACCCAGTAGTGATTATAAAGTTAATATATAGTGATATATACTATATAGTGATATATACTATAGTGATATATAGTGATATATACTATAGTGATATATAGTGATATATACTATATAGTGATTATAAAGTTACAGTAGCTAGCAAGCTTTGATTGTTCTTATAAGAAAACAACACCCGGATTTTTGGCTCTCATCCGAGCTAATTCAAGCACCCCCTCCAAATAAACATGCTTTGTTTTTTCTCGAATTAGAGAAATCTCTGCTTTTATCAAATGGTAAACTCACAGTACAACCGTTGGCTGGGGGATGTATTATTGCCCTGGATCGAGATGGTTACTGCAGGAAGTCCCTATGTCTGGTAACAGGACTCTATGCTATGCCACTCAAACAGGAGAATCCAATCTTGGCTGGCAGAAAATTTCTGCGACCACATCCACCCTAACATCAGGCCCCTTTACTCCCTAGATTACAATCTCACTGATTATTATGTGCGGAGTGAGTTTGAGTGAGAGACTAACAAAACTTCGTGCAGCACCAAGGATAAACTGAAGGCAAGGATAATGGCAGAATTTACAAATTTAAACAAGGAAACCGTCGGAAAGACTTGCGGGAGATTTCGAAGCTGTCTGGAGTTTGTGATTTAAGCCAATGATGAATTTTATTTTATATTATTTCATAATATTTTCATGTAAATTAGGTAACGCTTAGCGTCTCATCAACCGAAAAAGAAATCGACACACGACTGACGAAGGCATGGACAGCTATCGATAGGCTCTCGATCATATGGAAGTCGGACCTAACGGATAAAATGAAACGCAGTTTCTTCCAGGCAGTGGTTGTGTCGATACTACTATATGGATGCACCACATGGACGCTAACGAAGCGGCTGGAGAGGAAACTAGACGGAAATTACACAAGAATGTTGAGAGCAGTATTAAACAAGTCCTGGCGACAACACCCCACGAGACTTCAACTATACGGACACTTGCTCCCCATCAGGAAAACTATACAAGTTAGACGAACCAGACACGCGGGACACTGCTGGAGAAGCAAGGATGAGCTCATAAGCGATGTACTCCTGTGGACCCCCACTTATGGATGTGCAAAAGTAGGACGACCAGCACGAACTTACATACAGCAACTATGTGAGGACATAGGATGTAACCCTGAAGACCTGCCGGAGGCGATGAATGATAGGGAGAAATGGCGAGAGAGGGTCAGGGATATCCGCGCTAGCGGCGCGACATGATGATGATGAAATTAGGTAAATATATTTAATAAAGAGGGATATCAGTGTTATTTTCATTTTAACGTAATTTAGATGACAATTGACCTATCGCCCTAGTATATATAGTGAAGATGCATAACGTAAATTAGAACGATACAGAAGTCGAGGAGTTAAATAAAAGAAGATAATATGAGCAATATTTAAGAGATTTGCATAATATTACATCTAAGGGATAAGCATTATTAGTATGTTGAAAAGATGAAGATTATGAAGTTAAATAATTTTGTATAAAATCAATGCTTATTTAGCCCAGTTGGTTTGGGCTGTCGAATACACTAACTACATCTCTGCCGTAGGGTAAGACTCTTCCAATGAGTGGCCCAGTCGGCTAGAGCTGTAGAATACACCAACTGCATCTCTGCAGTAGGGTAAGACTCCTCCAACGAGTGGCCCAGTCGGCTTGGGCTGTAGAATACACCAACTGCATCTCTGCAGTAGGGTAAGACTCCTCCAACGAGTGGCCTAGTAGGCTTGGGCTGTAGATTACACTAAGTGTACCACTGCTGAGTGGTAAGACCTCCTTCCCCAACAAGTTGCCCAGTCGGCTGGTGCTGTAAAATACACCAACTGTACCTTTGCAGACGAGTAAGACCCCACTCCACAACGAGTGGTCCAGTCGCCTTGGGCTGCAGAATACACCAACTGTATCTCTGCTGAGGGATAAGCCTCCTCCAACGAATGTCCTGGAAGTGACATTAAACAATCTGATGGTGAAGCTTCAGTAATGCTGGAACTTTGGGAAATCCGGAGTACCCGTTCATTGCCATCGCTCCCATGTTCCCTCTAAGGTTGCACTTAATAGAGTTCTATCTATGGGTCAAATAGAACTTTTTTACATCTAAACTGAGTTCAAACAAATCACTTATACTAAATGAATGGTTTGAAATAGATCTGTTTGATATTTTAACGGTGTGTAAACACATGTCTGATGTTTAAGTGAATTTTTATTATATATAATAATACTTTAAACCATTTAACTATGTGCAAACAAATGAGTAATTCTGAATAGAATAATTAATGTTTGATAGCAATTCTTGTAACCACTTCACTGTGTACAAACAAATGATTATTATTGAACAGAATAATAAATATTAGATAGCAGTAAGTCGACAGAGACTGTAGAATACACCGACTGCATCTTTGCAGAGGGGTCAAACTCCTCCAGCGAGTGTCCTGGATATGACACTAAAGAATTTAATGATGAGGCTCCAGTCATGCAGAATGCCCCTTCATGGCCATTGCTCCCATGTTCACTCTGGCTCGGGGTGGTAGCACCTGATAGGGTCCTATCTATGGGTCAAATAGAACTCAACTGTGTAATTATGCTAAACTGATTTTTTTTAAAAATAGATCTGTTTTTGTCATTGAACATTGAATTTGTGTACTTATGCTAAACTCAAATGTTTGAAATAGAACTTTTTTGACATTGAAATTGTGTACTTATGCTAAAATTGAATTGTTTGAAACAGAACTGTTTTTAAAACTGAAACTGTGTACTTAAACTGAATTGTTTGAAATAGAACTGATATATATATATATATATATATATATATATATATATATGTGTGTGTGTGTGTGTGTGTGTGTGTGTGTGTGTGTGCGTGTGTGTGTGTGTATGTGTGTGTGGATTTGGCATTATTAAACTTCAATGGTTGATGTGCCATAAAACCAAACCAAACCAAACCATTTAACTATGTAGAAACAAAAGCAATACTTGTGTGTAAACAAATTATTTCTAACTCATTTAAAAATGAAAATACCAACAAACTATGTGTGCAAACAAATGACTAATGTTAAATTATAACTGTTATATAGCAATACTTGAAGCCATTTGACTGTGAGCAAATAAAATGAGCTCGGGCTCGTTTAAAACTAGTATCAACAAAATGTGTTTACGAATCATATATCTAATATATATGTATAAGGAGGATTTGGCATCAAATAACCAACAATGGTTAATATGCCATAAAACCCCACCAAACCAAATCATATACATTTAATATGTATATGTAAGCAGGATTTGGCATGTAATAACCCACAATGATTGATATGCCTTAAAACCAAACCAAGCCAAATCATATATATTTAATATATATGTATAAAGAGGATTTACCATTAAATAACCTGCAACGTTTAATATGCCTTAAAACCAAACCAAACCAATGATAACATTTTAATATAAGTGTACGGACTTAAGACTTTACCATTGTCGTTCGAGATAGCTGTAGATGAATCCTAATGTTTTTGATATCATTTATCGTAGTTATATCTTAAGTATTTGCTGATCAAGATAGTGCCTCTAGCTAAGATCGATATCAGCCTTGGGGATTTGGTATAACTAATAACACAAGTCCGTAAAATTAAGTCATTAATAATTGTTTCAATTCTGAACAGTGATTTATTTTTGCACTTATGACAAGAGCGGACTAACAGTGATCTGGGCCTCTGGGCAAAAATGATAATAGCTTCCTTATCCCGTTCTACTCTACCACCTAATCCATTCAGATATTTTCAGAGTAAATGTTTCTAGCGTCAACGTCTCAAAGAATATAAAAATATCTTTTTGGATCTGTGGTAGGCACTGCTATCACTGGCTCAAAATTCTTAGGGCTAAATGTTTAAGGACGAGGCAGTAGAGGTATCGAATTATCCAGTAGTATTTGGTTTGGGTTTTGTTGGTTTTTATGGCATATCAACTATTGTAGGTTATTTAAAGCCAAATCCTCTTTATACATGTATATATTGAATATATATGATTTGGTTTGGTCGGGTTTTATGGCATATCAACCATTGAAGGTTATTTTATGCCAAATCATCTTTATACATATATATTAAATATATATGATTTGGTTTGGTTGGGTTTTGTGGCATATCAACCATTGTAGGTTATTTTATGCCAAATCCTGTTTATATAAATGTATTAAATATATATAATTTGTAAACACCTTTTATTGATGATATTTTTTAATTTAGCCTGAGATCATTTTTACACACAGTTAAATAGTTTAGGATCTTTCTAACACGAATAATTCTATTTAATATCAATAAATTGTTTACACACAGTTAAACGGTACAAGAATAACTATGCATAAAAAACAATTAAATATTTCATTTGTTTACATACAGTTAAAAGATCAAACAGTTCTATTTCTAAATATTCATTTTAGTATAAGTCATTTGCTTGCACACAGTTTAAATGTCACATAGTTGTATTTGACCCATACATAGGACCCTACCAGGGGCTACCACTATGGGCTAGGGTGGACCTTGAACAATAGTAATGAAGGAGTACTCCACATTCCCCAAATCTTCGGGACTGAACATCATCAGATTGTTTAATGTCATATCAGGAAACTCGTTGGAGGAGGGGTTTTTGCCCCTTTGCAAAGATGCAGTCGATGTATTTACAGTCCGAAAATACCCCATCAACATCCTTTGATTCGGTGGGGAGGCTTCATGTTCAACAACTTTTTTCGTTCTCTAGTAAGGTCAAGATACATGTCCAGATTTTTCACCTTTCTTTACTTTCGCTCTGTGGTCTGCTGTCATGGCAAGATGTATTTGATGACAAGTCCTGGAAGGATAAGGGGGTTCATACCTTCCCCAAGGGTATTTGCCCGAAAGTGAACATAATATCGCGACTGAAGTACGAACTTGCTTACTACGGTTCTGCAGTCCATCGCTTTAACCATTACACTACGAGGACACCCTCCGATCTCCCCTTTGATTTATGATTCCTCCGGTCTTTTTCGAAATCCTTGGTCTCCGTTCCGAAATTTCCAGGTACTATTGGTATCACCGTCATCTTCATATTCCCTTATTATGACATTAATTTTTTCATCTGTTTTGCTTTTTTTATTATGAAAAGGAATTCAGTTTCTCTCTTCAAAATTCAGTTTCTCTATGGAGGTATCCTCTTCTTAGCCATGTTTTGGTGAGCTACTCTGCAATTTCCTTATTACGTCGCTTGAAGTATTCATACTGTTATTTTTCTTCCCATTTTTGTTTTCCGGCTTTAGTTGTTTTACTATTTGTCATTACGTTTGACCTTGCTGTTATTGGCTGATGTAATTGTCCTTCTTTTCTTTTTACATGTAGTCTTCGTGTACTTGAATTGCATCTACGCGCTGGTGAGTCCTCTTCTTCCTTTTTTTTTCTCGAGCCTGCTAGTCATCTCTTGTTTGTTTGTGTTTTATGGCACATCAACCATTATTGGTAATTTAATGTCAAATCCATTTTTATACAAATCATAAGTATACAATCTAATCGTAAAAAACATTTCTATTTTAAATTTTTCAGTTTAGTCAAACAGTTCTATTTCAAAAAATTCTGTTTAGTATAAGTATAGTTTTTTGTTTACACAGTTAAATGTCAAAATAGTTCTAGTTCAAACAATTCAGTAGAAAATAAGTATGCAGCTTCAATGTCAAAAACAGTTCTAGTTCAAACAATTCAGTTTAGCGTAAAAACGCAGTTTAGTTCTACTTGACCCATAGATAGGACCCTATCAGGTACTACCAGTCCGAGACAGAGTGGATATGTGAGCGATAACAATGAAGGGGTACTCTGCATTCCCCAAAGCTCCAGCATTACTGGAACCTCAACATCAGACTGTTTAGGGATGCAGTCAGTGTATTCTACAGCCGCAGCCGACTAGGCAATGTTGTCTCTTGTGTGAAATGCCATTGTCATTAATTTTCTTGTCTGAGTTCTATATCTATCCATCAAAAGAATGGATCAGAGTATCTTACAAGGGGGACATCGCTTTGATGAGACTTTGGTTTCGATTTGGTTTGTTGTTTGGTTTTATGGCATATCAACCCTTCTAAGTTATTTAAAGCCAAATCCATTTATATATATATATATATATATATATATATATAAACAGTTCTTTTTCAAACAGGTTCTTTTAGCGTGAGTATAGTTTTTCGTTTATACAACGTTAAATCGAAAAACAGTTCTATTTCAAGCAATTCAGTTTAGCATAAGTACATAGTTTAGTTCTATTTGACCAAAAGATGGGATCCTATCAGGTGTTACCACTCCGGACAAGAGTGCACCTGACAATAAAATGGTACTCCGCAATCCCCAAAGCTCCAACATTACTGGAGCCTCACCATCAGATTGTTTTGTGACATATCCAGAACACTCGTTGGGGAAGTCTTACGTCTCTGCAGAGATGCGGTCGGTGTATTCTAAAGCCTTATCTGACTTGGCCACTTTGATTTCAAGGAATTCTTATCTTCTTCTGAGGTACTCTTTTTTTTTAATTTAATTTTTCATGTGTTTATTTGGTGCCCGTTTCCAATATTCCCAGCTAATATGAATTTTACATATTTCCAAGTGTTTTGATGTTTCCTAGATCCATTCCTTCTTTTGTTTATCTTTTCTCCATTTTTATTATCAGACAGGCACATTTTTCAATCCCAAATTCCATGGACGAACTCATAAGAGATGTACTCTTATGGACCCCCACACATGGCCGTGCAAAAGCAGGACGACCAGCACGAACATACATTCAGCAGCTATGTGAGGATACGGGATGTTGTCCTGAAGACCTGCCTAGGGCGATGAACGAAAGGGAGGAGTGGCGAGAGAGGGTCTGGGATATTCGTGCTACCAGCGCGACATGATGATGATAAGAGTTTTGTAACAAATCATTTGTAATCAGAATAGTTGAAAGTCTAATTGTTTGCATTTTTTTATTTTGTTCAGTGGCATACCAACACTCGTTGGCTATTTACTCCTAAAGTCATCCTTGTAGAAGCCATCGTGTAGAAAAATAGTTTTGGTACTATTTAACGCAAAGCTGGTGGAATAAAGGTGTTCTTATCTTTCCCAAAAGGTGTAAGTTCGAAAATGAACTTAATACAGCGACTGTAGTTTGAACTCGGTTTCTATGATGTCACTGTCTAGCACGTTAGCCTCTACGCCATGTGGATTCTCAGTTTCCAAATGGGTTGGCTTTAGTTAAATTTGGTTTTATGGTATATCAACCATTGAAGGTCATTTAATGTCAAATCCATTTTTATACATATACATAGTTCTATTTCAAATAATTCAGTTTAGCATAAGTACTCTGTTTAATTCTATTTAACCCATATATAGGACCCAATCCGATACTATCACTCCGGGCCAGAGTGGACCTGTGAGCAATGGTAATGAAGGGGTACTCCATATTCCCCAAACCTCCAGCATAACTGAAGCCCTACCATTAGCCACCAGATTGTTTTGTGTCCTTATCAGGACGCTCGTTGGGGGAGTCTTAACTCTCTGCACAGAACCAGTCTGTGTACTCTGCAGCTCCAGCCGACTGGGCCAGTTTGCAAATGATTATAATTATAACAATAATATAGTATTATAATATAATTGCAAGAGGAAATAGAGTGATGTTGCATTAAATGAATATTATATAAAACCAACCAGTATATACTACACTATAATCTTGGGTAATCGTGTCGATCCATAAGCGAATCATCTCGTCTTTTTTGACGGGAACTATGCTAATATACAATAAAACAGGAATAAACAGATTTTTTTTTTATGTATATCTGCGCATGCGCTGAATTTTCTTCTCCTGACCATCTCCATTTCTTTTTGTATTATTTTCTACGTTCAATTCTTATTCATTTATATTTTTCAATGTAGTTTTTTTTCTTCCTCGAAGTGTGTGATTTAAATCATTTTTTTTTTCTTTTCTTTTTCAGTCAATTGTTTTTGTTGATTTGTTGAAAGTTTTTTTCTCTTCTTCTTTTCATTTCCAGATTTCCCTTTTTTTTTCTTAGTTTTTTTTTTCTTTTTTTTTTTTTCATTTGTCTTCTTTTATCTTCTTGTGTGGTTTAGTTGTCTGTTTACAGCCAACCAACATCCAATTGAAACGCGCTGAGCTGAGGAGACAAAGAGTTTTTCGTTTGCTTCACTGCTCTTCAAACGGGCAGCAAACAAAGATGCAGAACAGGGGGAGGGAAAGGAGAACGTCTAAATAGAAAGAAAGAAAGAAAGAAAGAAAGAAAGAAAGAAAGAAAGAATTGAAAATTGATAGTAAAACAGGTAAAAAAGAAAATTATTTAAGATTAGAAAGAAAAAAGAACAGTGACAAAGAAAGAAAGAAAGAAAGAAAGAAAGAAAGAAAGAAAGAAAGAAAGAAAGAAAGAAAGAAAGAAATGAATTGAAAAATGTTAGTAAAACAGGTAAAAAAGAAAATCATTTAAGACTAGAAATAAATGACCAGTGACAAAGAAAGAAAGAAAGAAAGAAAGAAAGAAAGAAAGAAAGAAAGAAAGAAATGAATTGAAAAATGTTAGTAAAACAGGTAAAAAAAAAAATCATTTAAGACGAGAAATAAAAGACCAGTGACAAAGAAAGAAAGAAAGAAAGAAAAAAAGAAAGAATAAATTGAAAAATGTTAGTAAAACAGGTAAAAAAGAAAATCATTTAAGACGAGAAATAAAAGACCAGTGACAAAGAAAGAAAGAAAGAAAGAGAGAAAGAAAGAAAACTTTTAAAAATCTAGCAAAGAAAAAACGTCGTGAAGAGAAAGAGAAAGCTAAGAAAGACGTAAAAACAAAACGAAAAAAATAAAGAACAAATAAAAAAAACAAACAAACAAAAAACAAAGAATGAAAGGAAACTATCATGGAAGACATATTGAATGAATTAAATAAAGCCAAAAGAAAAAAAAAAGCCTACCTTTATTCATACATTTGTGTCGCCACGTGTGCGTCGGTGTTGGCATGTGAATCTCCGTTTGCATACGGACACCATCTCTGTGTACCTGTATACATGCATGAATACATACGTGTGCAACTAAATGTGTACGTATATGTACGTGTGTACAGTTGCGTCTACATTTGTGAGTAAGTTATAAATATATTCCTATCGTAAATTAAGACAGAAAAATAATCTAAGAAATGGAGAGATGGACTCTATATTTTTAAAGCTGGCATTCAATAAGAAAAAAATCGAAACGATTGGAAAACATATAAATATGCAAATAAAATACCCTTCTTTTTCTCCCTTCCCCCTTCTCTCTCTCTCTCTCTCTCTCTCTATCTATCTATCTATCTATCTATCTATCGTTTCTTCTCTCTTTCTCCTCCCACTCACTCGCTTTCGCTATCTATCTAAGTATCTATCTATGTATCTATCTATCAGTGTGTGTGTACTGTTTTCTCTCTCTCTATCTATCTCTCTCTCTCTCACTCTCTCTCGCTTTCTCTCTCTCTTTCCTCTCATTCACTCACTCACTCACGATATCTATCTATCTATCAATCTATCTATGTGTGTGTCACCGGTCTTCTTCATTTTCTTTTACTCTTCTTTCTCTCTCTCTCTCTCTCTCTCTCTCTCTCTCTCTCTCTCCCTCCTCTCTCTCTTTTTCTCTCTCTCTCTCTCTCTCTTCTTGCTCTCTTTTTCTTTTGCTTTCTCTTCCCCTCTTTCTCCCTCCCCCCTCTCTCTATATATTTATAGTCAAAATGTTGGGTAACGATTAAAAATGATCACTAAAACGTAAGATGGAGTCCCCGTGGTGTAGTGGTTAACGTGCTGGAGAGTGACATTTAAGTCAGCAAGTTCGAACATCAGTCACGCTATTACGTTCACTTTCAAACTAATATTCTAAAGAAAGGCATGATCCATTCTATCTCCTCATTTATGAGTTAAATAGTACCACAACTGTTCTATGAGGATGGTTTTGCATTAGATAACCCACGAAGATTGATATGCTATTAAACAAAGAAACTAAATCAAAGAAAACTCTGAGACCCATTAAAATCATAGCCGTCACAAGCATCGAATATAGTTGCCAGTTTCATAACTCAAGCCGAGTCCAGTCGGCTGGAGCTGTAGAATACACTAGCTGGATCTCTGCATAGGGGTAAGACTCCCTTAACGAGTGTCCTGTGGCCCAGTCGGCAGGGGCTACAGAATACACTGACTGCATCAACGAGTGCTTTGATTTGACACTGAACAATCTGATGGTAAGGCTCCATTTATGCTGGAGCTTTGGGGGATGCAGAGTATCCCTTCATTGCCATCGCTCTCAAGTCCAAGCTGACTCTCGATGTAGTACCACCTGATAGGGGGTCCTATTTCTGGGTCAAACAGAACTAAACTGTGTAATTACGCTGAACTGAATTGTTTGAAATAGAACTGTTTTGATATTTAACTGTGTATAAATAAGAAAATACTTATAAGTAAAAGTAAGTAAAGTTGGCGACCTTAGTCGAGGGTGAACCGAAGGCTCCCTTTTCGATAGCTACTACACCGAGGTGTAGGGGAGGGCTCTACTTCTTTCCTTGGATTGCTCCACTTTACTCTTGATCCTTACCTTATAGTGCTGAGTGCTAAAATAGGCGGCATCAAGTATCATTTTTAAAGTCTTTGGTATATCTCGTCCGGGGATAGAACCCCGGTCTTCCGGACCATTGGCAAACACTCTACTCAATGATCCGGTAATACTTATGCTAGAATGAATTGTTAAAAACTTTAGATACACTGTAACGTTAGATACACTGTAAAAAAAAAACAACCAATCGATTGAGCGTTTATCTGGGAGTAATTCGAGCCTCACCATCGGAAACACATTTAAGGCATAGTATGCTATTGACTGGTTATCGATCATATACAAATCTGATACAGTCGATGAAATTAAATGGAATTTCTTCCAAGTTGTAGTGGCCAAATCGGTTGGGGCTGTAAAATACACCGACTGCATTTCTGCAGAGGGGTAAGACTCCTCCAACGAGTGTCCTAGATATGGCACTAAACAATCTGACGATGAGGCTTCATTAATTCTGGAGCTTCCGGAGCACCCCTTCATTACCATCGCTCCCAGATCCACTCTGGTCCAGAGTGATAGTACCTGCTAGGATCCTATCTATGGGTCAAATAGAACTAAACTGTGTAATCATGCTAAACTAAATTGATTGAAATAGAACTGTTTTTGACATTTTACAATGTGTAAATAACTGATGTTTAATTGAATTGTTAGTGATACATAGCAATACTTGGAATCATTTAACTTAGTTAACTAAACTGAATAGCTTGAAATAGAACTATTTTTGACATTTAAACAGTGTACTTATGCTAAACGTAATTGTTTGAAATAGAACTGTTTATATGTATAAAAATGGATTTACCATTAAATAACCTATAATGGTTGATATGCCATTAAACCACACCAAACCAAACCTATCCAAGTTGTAGATGTGTCCATATTACGATATGGATACACCTCGTAGACGCTAAAAAATGCATAGAGAAAAAGCTTGATAGGAACTACGCGAGAATGGTACGTGAGGTTTTATACAGATCTTAAAAGCAATACCCCACAAAACAGCTGCTGTGCGGATACCTACCTTTCATCTCTCAAACTATCTAAATAAGACGAACAAGTCATGTGGAGTACTGTTGGAGAAGTAAGAACAAAGTCATCAGTGACTTTGACATATGGACACATGAGCAAAGACTTACATCAGATTTGTGGATGCAGCTTAGAGGACCAATCAGGATCGATGGACGATAGGGGCGGATGGTGAGAGGGAGTCAGGAAACTCAGTGTTGTCAGCGCGACTTCAAGATGATGATAAAATGGATTGTCAGTGTTCTTTCACCTTGGTAAGACAACCAATCGAGAAGAAGGAAATTTTCAGAAATGCTCATACTAAATACATTTATTCTCAAGACATCCAGAACTATGAGTCAGTATTGGGTCAGATTGAGTTCTTCAGCCAAGGTAACAGTTTAGGTAACAGTCTAGGAGAATGAAAAACTCTGAAATGCTCATATTTAATCCATGTGCTCTTTCACCTACCTTAGTTATGGGTAAATAGCAGGGCAGATGATTTCTTTTGTCTTGATATGGCAAATGGTCAAAAAGAAGAAAAAAGACTGAAATACTCAGACCGAATCAGTCTGGGTTCTTTGGCCTTGATAAGGTAATCGGTCTCGGAGAAAGAAAGCTATTAATTAACACCATCAGTACTCCGCTTAAAAATTAAATTTGTGTCATCTTGCCAGTGGTGAAGGATTTGGATTAATAAAGTAAGTAAAGTTAGCGACCGTAGTCGATGGCGACCCGAAGGCTCCCTTTTCAATAGCTACTACACCGAATCTTTGGTATGAACCCCGATCTCCTTGGCCATTGGTGAACATTCTACTCATTAGACTAATGGCCCGGTTTAAATTCAATTTTTTAATGAATACAAACTGTATTTTTTAGAATTGTTTATTGCAAAAATTATTTTATTCTCACAAAAATATTTGTTTTGAGGCCATTCAAAATTGTTGCAAATCAAACAGACTGCTCTAGGCTCGAACATCTGACATCAAATTTTTGGTGGCTGAGAAGTGCAAAACATGTGAAACTTATTGAAGAGTGTGTGAGATATTCAACCGACTTCTCGTCAAGTCAAACTTGACAAGAAGCTTGTAGTGGTGGAAGTGTAATATAATGGCCGAGGGATTTCGTTTTATATATCTTGCCTTTCGGTTTAGCTAGGCTGAGAACCTTTCGGCTCAGTGCATGGGTTAGTTAGGTGCAAACATGAGCGCAGGTGTTCACGCGCGCGCGGGGGAGGATGCGTCATTCACAGATGTCAAAATAAAGCCCCAGATAGGAAATGTAAACCAGGAGGTATGAATGACGTCATGCATTGGGGGATTTGAGAAAAGACAGTTAGTTGAGTTTTTGCCTCCGAAGAAGAAGGTTGACTTTCGGAGCTCGCCGAGGCCTTGCAGCTGGTATCGCACGTGGGGAAGTGGGGGGGGGCAGATGAAAAAGTCAGCATAGAAAGATTGTGTATCTCTCACCTTCTGTCGAAAAACCTTTTAATTCAAAGGTAATAAAAAGTTTCATACCTGAACTAAGAAGTCGTAAGTGTTTTTCGTGTTTCGGGATTCCTATGTTATCTATATATGAGTTATGAACATTCTATGTCTATTTCACATATCCGTATCATGGGTATGTTACAGAGGCACGCAATAATTTAGACAGCACAAAAATGAGCTTGATCCTGTTAGCATTCCCCATTTTGGGTCTACTCATGCGTCTGCCAAGCGGGTATTGACAGGGCGAAAGACTTCTTGGGACCAGGCGATCAGCTTAATAACATTCACCTAGTGCGAATGCCAAGTGATCATCGTAAAACCAGGAGACATTTTACAAAAGAATGTGTACGAAGGAGCATGTTTTAGACAAAAAAATGTTTACGAATTAGTTTAAAATGTGTTTGTCACGACGAGCCTGAGTAGAAAAAACAGTCGATGGAGAGAAAACACACGGACTAACCTCCAAAGAAAAAGTTCCGGGCGCAGTGGTTTATAAAGAAGGTCATGCTGACATTTTTCTGGAACATGAAAGGGCTCATGACTACTGATTTCCTTGAAAAGGGTGAAATTGTAAACAGAGCTTCCAATTATTAACTCCTTTAGCAAAATTCAACTTATTTATTAAATAATCCTCGTATATACCCTAGTATATTATCCCAAGAGACAGGCTTAATATGTGTTAATTTGTTAATTCTCTCTCTCTCTCTCTCTCTCTCTCTGTATATATATATATGTGTGTGTGTGTGTGTGTGTATCTCGTTTCCCCCTCTCTCCCTCTCCCTCTACCTCTCTCTCTCTGTATATATATATATGTGTGTGTGTGTGTGTGTGTGTGTCTTGTTTCCCCTCTCTCTCTCTCTCTCTATATATATATATATGTGTGTGTGTGTTCGTGTGTGTGTATCTCGTTTCCCCCTCTCTCTCTCTCTCCCTCTCTCTCTCTATATATATGTATATATATATATGTGTGTGTGTGTGTGTATCTCGTTTCCCCTCCCTCTCTCTCTCTCTCTCTCTCTCTCTCTCACTCTTTCTCAACTTCAACTTTAGAATGTTCAGTAGAGCTCATTCTTGGTTAGTAAATCGTATCGAAATGACATCATATCTACTGCCTAACTTTTGCGCTCTGATAATGTCAATTCCAATATCTTAGGGAGAAGTCCTCGTAACGTGCTAAACAGTATCGTAACGTGCAAAATTACGTTCACTTTCGGACTAATACCCCCAGGTATAGGTGAAATTCTACCACTACTGTTCTTCTACACGATGGCTTTGACATTAAATAACCCATGAAGATTGATATGTCATTAGACAAAGTAACCAAAACAAAACAATATAGCCCTGATAGTTAGGGTTTAGTCTTGAAACTTTAGGAAATATGGAGTACTCCATCATTGCCATTACTCCCAGGTCCAATCTGACCCGGAGTGATACTACCTTTTAGGGTCCCATCTATAAGTCAAATAGAACTAACCGCTTACTATACTTGAAACCACTTAACTGTATTCAAACAAATGATTAATGCCAAATTTTAGGGGGTGTCTTCGTGGTGTAATGGTTAAAGCGATAGACTGCAGAATCGTAGTAAGCGAGTTCGTACTCCAGTCACCCTATTACGTTCACTTTCGGGCAAATACCCTTGGGAAAGGTATGAACCCCCTCATCCTCCCAGCTATGGGTTGAAAAGTACTACTGCTGTTCTTCTAGGAGAATACCTTTGGCACTAGATAACCTACAAATGTTGATATGCCTTTAAACAAAGAAACCATAACCAAAACCAAATTATTAGGTTTCGGTAGCAGTTTATTTGCTTACAGCCACATCAACCTTCTCGGGTTATTTAATGCCAAAGCAAACCTTGTTGAAGAATAGCAGTGATACTGCTTAACCCATAGCTTAAGGTATGAGGGGTTTCATGCTTTTCCTAAGGGTATTAGTCCAAAATGAACGTAATACGACGACTACAGTTCGAACTCGGTAACATAACAGTACTTGAAAACATTTAACTGTGTGCAAATAAAACTATGAGTGTTAGATGGAAATATTTGAAACCATATGTCAAACAAATGGGGTTTTTTTTTCAAATAAGATTATTAGTGTTGTTTAACGCTACTTGAAATCATTTAACTAAGTGCAAAAAAACGATGTCTCGCTCATTTAAAAATGTTTCCTACAAACTATTCGCTTATAATATATATATATATATATATATATATATATATATTGTAACTGGAAGAAAACTCAACCATGATTAAAATTAACTGTGATTGAGTTTTCTTCTAGTTAGATTGTATACGCTCTATATGTGAGTTTTATTATATAAATCTGAAAAGAGATATATAACAATAGCCATACATCGTACACTCCTATAGATTTATATGAAATCCCTCGTATATTCTATCCACGATTAATCCATACCCATAGTCTTCGGGTGCCGATTGAATATTACTGATATATATATATATATATATATATATATATATATATATATATATAAGATTTTGTGGTACGTGCAGAATTTAAACAGTGCTTTGAAAAGCGTATGCATTTTAAAATCAATAGAATATTTTAGAATCAATTAAAATATATCAAATTCTGGAAAAGGACGCCGACTGTATATATATATATATATATATATATATATATATATGTGTGTGTGTGTGTGTGTGTGTGTGTGTGTGTGTGTGTGTGTGTATGTTATTTCGTAGTACGTGCAGAATTTAAACAGTGATTTTAAAAGCGTGTGCATTTTAAAATCAACAGAATGTTTTTAAATCAATTAAAATATTTGAAATTCTGAAAAAGGTGACCGTTTGTCTCAGTCACGTCTCTTCAGAGAATTAAAAACCCTGGCAGATATGAGGAATTAGACTTAGGGTAGAAGAAATGAATCTATATTTAAATGTAGACAGAGAACGTTCAGATAAAATGATAATATAAAGAGAAAGTTAAGATAACTTGAGGTAGTGACCGTCGAAAAAGCATTAAAGTGGAAAAGAATGGTAGATGCAATTTATGCCTAGAAGAAAAAAATTGCATTTTGAAATATAAAGATTGTAATAATTTATTTAATAGAAGAAATGAATTTATATTTAAATGTAGACAGAGAAAGTTAAGATAATAAATATAATAATATAAAGAAAAAGTCAAGATAACTTTGGATTGTGATCGTCGAAAAAGCATGTAAGTGGAAAAGAAAAGAGATTGAAAAACTGCCCAAGTTATCTTAACATGACTTATTACAAACTATAGCTTCCAATACAATTTAGATAAAGCAGTTTGGTTCCTAAATAAAGACTTATTAAAAGATGTTCTATGGTTATAACACTAAAAGTTAAAAGGCCAAGTATTGACCTCAATATTAAATTGGAAAATAATTAAAAATCCCTTTTGACTAGTTGCTTGCATGGTAGATACAAATTATGCCAAGAAGAAGAAAAAATTTGAAATATAAAGATGGTAATTATCTATTAAATCGTAGAAACGAATTTATATTTAGATGTTGACAGAGAAATAAATTCAAATTATGATAATAAATATTAGATTTACATTTCAGTGCTGTTAAAAAATAGATAGATAATGTGTAAAATACCAACTCTTTTGTATATTCGGATCAATTTATGATTATTAAACATAATAATAATCAATATGATATTTTAAAATTTTTAAATTAAGATATTTTATCTAAACATTATATATAGATTCAGTCAACAACATTAAGAGTTTTTAACATAAGATTTTCTTCAATTCAATTTAATGTTCCCATAAGCAAATATGAATAGCCGGAAAAAAATTAATTGATATAAAATAAAGTTTACACCTGTAATATCATTTTTATATGGAGACATAAAAATAAATTCAAATTGTGATAATAAATAACAAATATACGTTTTAGCCCCGTCAAACCAATAGATAAAAAATGGTTATATTACCTATTTTTTGTATGTACGGATCAACTTAATTATTATGATAATAAAAATAAAATCATATTAATTTTAAAAGTAAAATATCTTAGCTAATAATTGTATAATAATTTTATATAACTCCATATAAATTTATACAACAATATTAAAGGATTTTATAAAATGAATTTTTTAAAAATTAAACTGATCAAATGTTCCCCTTAATGAATCATATAGCATTGATATATAATTTGAATGAAAATCGAATTGAATTTACACCGTTACAAATG
The DNA here is from genome assembly GCA_963585895.1 of Sepioteuthis lessoniana. NCBI lineage: Eukaryota > Metazoa > Mollusca > Cephalopoda > Myopsida > Loliginidae > Sepioteuthis > Sepioteuthis lessoniana. Next base: position 22,182 of record CAUZXS010002614.1, on the reverse strand, counting down.
AGTTAATTATTAATGATTCACCTTGGTTATATATATATATATATATATATATATATATATATATATTTATATATCACTGAATTGCTATATAAATATAGTCATCCTAAATTTATATTATCAGGTTAAATATTGTGATATTAACTAATAAACTCGATTAATATGAAATCCCAAAACATCTAATGACTTTCAAAATTTAAATAAACGAATATGTAGCTATTAAGTTACTTAATCATTATCACAAACATTTTACGATTTTTTCTTGAACCAATTAAATAATTGATAAGATTTAAATAAGAAAAAGTTGGAATTAGGATAATACAATTGCGTTATTTAAATTGAGTTTATATATATATATATATATATATATATATATATATATATATATATATATGTGTGTGTGTGTGTGTGTGTGTGTATATATATATATATATATGTATGTATGTATGTATATGAAATATTTTAAACAGTATAGGAAATTAAAAAGGTTTCATACAACACCAGAATATATCGGGCGAACATCTAATTCAAAATCTATTGGATAAATATATTTTGTTTGTATAGAAAGGTTTATACATATATATATATATATATATATATATATATATATATATATATATATATATGTGTGTGTGTGTGTGTGTGTGTGTGTGTGTGTGTGTGTGTGTGTGTTGATTTATAATTACTTAAATGTCTAACTTAAGATAAAATATATTCCCCGTTGTAACAGTAAAAACTCCTTAAAATCTTGCATTCCATCAGATGAAGTAATTTTTCAATAAAAGGTTTGTTGAAATAAATTTATAATGGTTCATATCGCTTACGTTTAACCGGATATATATATATATATATATATATATATATATATATATATATGTATATATATATATATATATATATATATATATCGCGTGTCTAGTCTTACTGAAGTGTTGTGTTGCAACTAAATAGTCTATCTGTGGATGACAATATATATATGAACAGGATTTGGCATTAAATAACCCACAAGAGTTGATAAAACATAACCAAACCATGTCCATATGCCGTCACCATAATCCAAATATACGGAACTCGAACAACCAAATCTACCTAATTGCCTGGCTTAGAATACGCTCACTGTAACTCCTGCACAGGGGTAAGGTCATTCCTCCACCATAAAAGAGGTACCGTGAATATGACACCTAACTGCATCTGATTACAAGGCTCAAGTTCTGAACATATAGGGAATGTTGAGTACATATTCATTGCCAGTGGAATGGTAGTGTCTGTTAGGGTCCCATTTATGGATCAAATAGATCTGCTCAAAAATTATTCACATTCAATAGAATCATATGCAAAAAAAAAAAACTCTAAAGAATGCACAAAAGATGTAAATATGAACATAAAATGAATGTGTTTTCTTAATCTCTAAGTATGAAATAACACTATACTGGTTGACATGCCGTTAAAATCAATCAATCAATCAAGCCTACTACCAAAATAAATATTTACTTTATGTGTCGGGGAGTCTTCGTGGTGTAGTGGTTAACGTTCTGGACTGTGATATTGCGGGAATCGAGTTCGAATTTTAGTCCAACTATTACGTTCACTTTTAGTAAAGTTGGCGACCGCAGTCGAGGTGTAGGGGAGGGCGCTACTCCTTTCCCTGGATTGCTCCACTTACCCTTGATACGTACCTTATATTGCTGAGTGTTAAGCAAGGAGGTATCAAATACCATTTTTAAAGTCTTAGGTATGACGCGACCTGGGATTGAACCCAGGTCTCTCAGACCATAATGGTTTGAGTGTTCGCCAATGACCCGGGAGAACTGGGTTCAATCCCAGGTCGAGTCATACCAAAGACTCGAAAAATGGTACTTGAAGCCTCCTTGCTTAACACTCAGCATTATAAGGTACGGATCAAGGGTAAAATGGGTCAATCCTGGGAAAGGAGTAGCGCCCTCCCCTACACCTTGGTATAGTAGCTATCGAAAAGGGAACCTTCGGGTCACCCTCGACTATGGTCACTAACTTTACTTACAGTTACGTTCACTTTTAGGCAAACACCTTTGGGAAAGGTTTGAACTGCCTTATTTCTCAGATGGCATCACTGCTGTCCTCCTTTAAGAATAGGTTTAGCTTCAAGTAAATCACGAAGGCTGGTGTGCTATTAAACAAAGAACCAAAATACAACGAAATACAGTTGTTTGGATTTGACACTAAACTATATCTGAGGGTGATGTTCCAGTTCTTGAGCTGAGAGAAGTGTGGAGTACTCATTTATCTCTATTACTCCTAGTTCCACTTTAACCCGGTGTTATCAAGAACTGAAAGACAAAAGAGATCAACTATCATTTACCAACAGATACGATCTAACACTAGACTGTATATGATAGGGAGATTCCAGTTCTAGACCTGTGAGTAGTAAGGAGTACTCCTTTATTGTCATCACTTCCAAATACACTCCCAGATTCACTCCTAGAATGGTAGTACCTGTTAAGGTCCCATTCTAATATATATATATATATATATAGTTACTAAATTGGTCAACCGTAGTCGAGAGCGACCCGAAGGCTCACTTTTCAATAGCTACTACAAAGAGATGTAAGGAGAACGTTACTTCTTTTCCTGGTTCACACCACTAACCCTTGATCCCTACCTTATAATGCAGTATTAAGCAAGGAGGCATCAAGTACCATTTTTGAGTCTTTGGTATGACTCGACCTGGCATTGAACTTCGTTTGCTGACATAAAGTACCATTTTTTGAGTCTTTGGTATGACTCGACCTGGGATTGAACCCAGGTCTCTCGATATATATATATATATATATATATATATATATATATATATATATATATATATATATTCTTCAGTCCAGTAAATCATAGTAGTGAACAATTCCGTCAGGACAAATAAATTATTCAAATTTTGAATATTTGAATTTTCCTGGTAAAGAGGCCAATGTAAATAAATTCACTGAGTAAATTATATTATTTCAAGAAAAAAAAAGCAGTATTCGATCACATTAGGATAATAAATTTATTTCCATCCTGTCAAGAGCATTGATATGAATCAAAGATTCCAAAATAATTTCAACAGGACTTCATCAGATCCAACAAGAAAATCTTGCTGGATCTGATAAAGTCCTGTTGAAATTAATTTGTAATCTTTGATTCATATCAATGCTCTTGATAGGATGGAAATAAATTTATTATCTCAATGTGACTGAATATTGTTTTTTGGTTTGTTTGTTTGTTTTTTGTTGTTTTTTTGCGAACTCATATTCAAGGACAACAAAGAAGGGGCCTGGTACTTAAGACTGTCGGCACGCAGGTTCCTGACTAACTCAACGGAGAGAATGGCGAAATTGAGTTGGACTATCCAGAGCTAGTTTTGTTTTTTTCTTTATGGGGTGCGGTGGGTATTTGTTTTTATTTGTTTTTTTTTTACTCTTTTGGTCGGTATGTTTTGTTTTTGTTTTTGTTTTTGTTTTGTTTTGTTTTGTTTGTTTGTTTTTTTGTTTGCTATGCACTGTCTAAAGATAAGATCTCGATTACAATGGCTTAGAACACTCTCCAACTCCCGCACGAGGCAGGTTTTGAGTGAGTGTGTGTGTGTGTGTGTGTGTGTGTGTGTGTGTGTGTGTGTGTGTGTGTGTGTGTGTGTGTGTGTGTGTTTACAAGCAGGTTCTATGTGTTTTCTGTAAGCACTTTTTGTGTCTTTTAAAAAAGCTGGCCGTAAGTCTTTAAACAGGCAAGCTCTCTCTCTCTCTCTCTCTCTCTCTCTCTCTCTCTCTCTCTCTCTCTCTCTTTTAAACAAGCAGGCTCTAAGTGTGTGTGTCTTTTAAACCAGCATGCTCTATGTGTGTGTCTTTTAAACAGGCAGGGTCTCTATGTGTGTCTTTTAAACAAGCAGGCTGTGTGTGTGTGTGTGTGTGTGTGTGTGTGTGTGTGTGTGTGTGTGTGTGTGTGTGTGTGTGTGTGTGTGTGTGTTTAAATTGGCAGGCTCTCCGTGTGTGTCGCTTAAACAAGCAGGCTTTATGTGTCCAGGTTTGAGAGGTAAAAGAAAATTAGCACAGTCTATAGGGTAATATTTTCTTAGGAAACATAGAAACAAACGATTGTACGAAGTTGTTCCTCATTTTAAATTTTACTTCCTAAAAAACAAAAGAAAAACAAATTAAAAAAACCTATACATAAAAGATTGATTCCCTTTTATAATCTATCGCTTTATGAAGCGACTCAACAGATTAAATTATCTTAAAAGCTGTATATATTGCTAGACTTCATATATATATATATATATATATATATATATATATATATATATACATATATATATATATATATAGGTCTTTGTGTGTGTGTGTGTGTGTGTGTGTGTGTTTTCATTGTTATCGGCCTCCTTTCGCCCCATCTTCTAAGTTATCTGTTCATTCGGGCGGACCAGATACTGATGTAAAAATGAAGAATTAAAGGGAGATAACTAATGTGCCGTTAACTTCTTATTTCGTGGTTGAATATAAAATTTTGAAGATGCTTGAAAAGTTTCAACCCGGCGAGCGAATTGATGATTTATTGATGCGCAATGTTTGGGAGAGTTTTTTTCTTTTCGTTTTCTTTTTCTTTTTTTTCTTTTTTTTTTCTTTTTTTTCTTCTTTTTTTTCTTTATTTTTCTTTTCTTTTTTTTTCTTTTCTTTTCTTTTTCTTGTTATTTTCTGATTTGATTTAAAAAGAAATATTCGACATGAAAGTGAGTGGCAAGTTTGATCAAACACACACACACACACACACACACACACACACACACACACACACACAGACAGACATATGCACACACACACATACACACACGCTCACATATGTAGATAAACACGGCTACACACATTTACAAACACACTTTCACACACACAGACACACGGATAGAGATCAACACACGCACACACACATACAGAGACGAGCACAGCTACATACTCACACGCACATAAAAATACACATGCACACACGCACACACATACATAGAGATAAATGCAGCCACACACACACACAAATAGGCTCACAGATACGTATAACCACACACATATACTGACATAAACACAAGTACACACATACACACGCACACAGGTCCACACTCACACAGAGATACACACACACGCGAACACACATATATCTGCAGAGACAAACATAGCTACACACACAAATACACAGATATATACACACTCATGCATACAAAGGTACACACACACACAGAAATACGCGTACACACACACATGCTCACACGTACACACACATACGTACAAAGGTATACACAGCTGCACACATTTATATACGCAAACACGCCCACAGGTGGATAAACACATACATATATGCTGAGATAAACACAGCTACACACACGAACACACAGATATACACACACTCATGCTCACTCAGATACACGCACACAGAAATACGCAAAAACAAACACATGCTAACATACATAGATATATGCATACACACATACACTGAGAGAGAGATAAACCCAGCTACCCATATATATACACACAAATACATATACATTTATAAATGAACACGGCAACTCGAAATCCCCGTTCCATTCTGACCCGAAATGGTAATATCTGTAAGGGTCCTATCTACAGGTAAACTATACAGGTAAAATATATGTTTGTTTCGTTTGGTTTTATTGCATATTAACCATTATTAGTCGTTAATGCCAAATCTATTTTATACATATATATCAAATATATGTTATTTGTAAACATTCGGTTAATATTTTAAACAATCCTGAATTAATTTTCTTTTTTCATACAGTTGAATAGTTTCAAGTATTTCTATCTAACACGAATAATTCTATTTACTATTAATCATTTGTTTGCACATATTTAAATGGATATACATATATGATTTGTAAGTGAATAGTTTATAGGTATTTTTATCATTAAGGGTTTTCGGGACTATTGTCTTCATCCTTATTGTTATTTCCATTACGTTTCGGCCGATATGTCCTTCGGCCTTCTTCAGACGTTTGTTGAACTCGGGAACCTTCACGGAACTTCGAACTACGTCCTTTATTGAATCCACGGGGGTCGCCTGTTCTGATTTCGTTAGCCATAACCGGGTACAAGTGTTAAGTATTCCTGTATTGTTACTCGCCTGCAGTCAGGATTGAACCTGCAACCTCCAGATGATTGTCTCCTTAGAATCTTAGGGAACCAAGGCCTATAACCGTTACGCCATGTGTCCTGCCGTGAATGTTCCCAAGTTCGACAAACACCTGAAGAAGGCCAGAGGACATATCGGCCGAAACGTTGTGGAAATAACAATAAAGATGAAGACAATAGTCCGAAAACCCTTAATGATAAAAATCAACAAGCTTCGTCTCAGAAATTTAGACACTATTTGTAGGTAATTTCATTTTTAAATGAGTTATAACTACTTTTTTTCACATTGGAACTGCTATTGTTTTTACACAGGTAAATAGTTTAATTTATTGCAATCTAACTCTAATAATTCTATTCAATATTTATTATTTGTTTGCACACAGTGAAGTGGTTACTAGTATTACTATTTTAACGCTAATTATTCTATTCAAATCTATTCATTCATTTTCACTCAGTCAAATGGTCCCAATCATTTTAAAAAGTCACAAACACTTTAATTTAATATCAATCATTTGTTTACGCACAGTTAAATGATCAAACAGTTCTATCTCTAACAATTCCGTTTAGCATAAGTCTGCACAAAATTTAAATGTCAAACAGTTCTAGAGGAACCATAGATAAGACCCTATCAGGTGCTTCCACTTTGGGTCAGAGTGGACCTGGGACCAATGACAATGAAAGAGTATTACATATTTCCTTCCGCTACAGGCTTAAAGCCTCATCATCAGATTAAGTGTTATATCCAGAACACACATTGGTGGGAGTGGGGTCTTACCCGTTTGCAAAGATGGGTCAGCTTATTTTACAGTTCTAACCGACTGGGCCCATATATTGAAAATTATCCGTATTACATACTTGAAACCAGAAAGCTAAATATTTTATGGCTGATTGCTTGTGTTTTATGGCATATCAACCCTTGTAGGCCATTTAAATTCTGTTTATACTTATATATTAAATATTTAGAGTTTATAATCGAATAGTTTGTCAGTAACATTCATAAACGAGTCACAGCTTATTTGTTTGCACACACTTAAATGGTTTCAAGTATTCCTATTTAAGACTAAAAGTTTTATTTACACACACTTAAATGGTTTCAAGTATTCCTATTTAAGACTAAAAGTTTTATTTACACACACTTAAATGGTTTCAAGTATTCCTATTTAAGACTAAAAGTTTTATTTACACACACTTAAATGGTTTCAAGTATTCCTATTTAAGACTAAAAGTTTTATTTGCACACACTTAAATTGTTTCAAGTCTTCCTATTTAAGACTAAAAGTTTTATTTACACACACTTAAATGGTTTCAAGTATTCCTATTTAAGACTAAAAGTTTTATTTACACACACTTAAATGGTTTCAAGTATTCCTATTTAAGACTAAAAGTTTTATTTACACACACTTAAATGGTTTCAAGTATTCCTATTTAAGACTAAAAGTTTTATTTACACACACTTAAATGGTTTCAAGTATTCCTATTTAAAACTAAAAGTTTTATTTACACACACTTAAATGGTTTCAAGTATTCCTATTTAAGACTAAAAGTTTTATTTACACACACTTAAATGGTTTCAAGTATTCCTATTTAAGACTAAAAGTTTTATTTACACACACTTAAATGGTTCCAAGTATTCCTATTTAAGACTAAAAGTTTTATTTACACACACTTAAATGGTTTCAAGTATTCCTATTTAAGACTAAAAGTTTTATTTACACACACTTAAATGGTTCCAAGTATTCCTATTTAAAACTAAAAGTTTTATTTACACACACTTAAATGGTTTCAAGTATTCCTATTTAAGACTAAAAGTTTTATTTACACACACTTAAATGGTTTCAAGTATTCCTATTTAAGACTAAAAGTTTTATTTACACACACTTAAATGGTTTCAAGTATTCCTATTTAAGACTAAAAGTTTTATTTACACACACTTAAATGGTTTCAAGTATTCCTATTTAAGACTAAAAGTTTTATTTACACACACTTAAATGGTTCCAAGTATTCCTATTTAAGACTAAAAGTTTTATTTGCACACACTTAAATTGTTTCAAGTCTTCCTATTTAAGACTAAAAGTTTTATTTACACACACTTAAATGGTTTCAAGTATTCCTATTTAAGACTAAAAGTTTTATTTACACACACTTAAATGGTTTCAAGTATTCCTATTTAAGACTAAAAGTTTTATTTACACACACTTAAATGGTTTCAAGTATTCCTATTTAAGACTAAAAGTTTTATTTACACACACTTAAATGGTTTCAAGTATTCCTATTTAAGACTAAAAGTTTTATTTACACACACTTAAATGGTTCCAAGTATTCCTATTTAAAACTAAAAGTTTTATTTACACACACTTAAATGGTTTCAAGTATTCCTATTTAAGACTAAAAGTTTTATTTACACACACTTAAATGGTTCCAAGTATTCCTATTTAAGACTGAAAGTTTTATTTGCACACACTTAAATTGTTTCAAGTCTTCCTATTTAAGACTAAAAGTTTTATTTACACACACTTAAATGGTTTCAAGTATTCCTATTTAAGACTAAAAGTTTTATTTACACACACTTAAATGGTTTCAAGTATTCCTATTTAAGACTAAAAGTTTTATTTACACACACTTAAATGGTTTCAAGTATTCCTATTTAAGACTAAAAGTTTTATTTACACACACTTAAATGGTTCCAAGTATTCCTATTTAAGACTAAAAGTTTTATTTGCACACACTTAAATTGTTTCAAGTCTTCCTATTTAAGACTAAAGTTTTATTTACACACACTTAAATGGTTTCAAGTATTCCTATTTAAGACTAAAAGTTTTATTTACACACACTTAAATGGTTTCAAGTATTCCTATTTAAAACTAAAAGTTTTATTTACACACACTTAAATGGTTCCAAGTATTCCTATTTAAGACTAAAAGTTTTATTTACACACACTTAAATGGTTTCAAGTATTCCTATTTAAGACTAAAAGTTTTATTTACACACACTTAAATGGTTTCAAGTATTCCTATTTAAAACTAAAAGTTTTATTTACACACACTTAAATGGTTCCAAGTATTCCTATTTAAGACTAAAAGTTTTATTTACACACACTTAAATGGTTTCAAGTATTCCTATTTAAGACTAAAAGTTTTATTTACACACACTTAAATGGTTCCAAGTATTCCTATTTAAGACTAAAAGTTTTATTTACACACACTTAAATGGTTTCAAGTATTCCTATTTAAGACTAAAAGTTTTATTTACACACACTTAAATGGTTTCAAGTATTCCTATTTAAAACTAAAAGTTTTATTTACACACACTTAAATGGTTCCAAGTATTCCTATTTAAGACTAAAAGTTTTATTTACACACACTTAAATGGTTTCAAGTATTCCTATTTAAGACTAAAAGTTTTATTTACACACACTTAAATGGTTTCAAGTATTCCTATTTAAGACTAAAAGTTTTATTTACACACACTTAAATGGTTTCAAGTATTCCTATTTAAGACTAAAAGTTTTATTTACACACACTTAAATGGTTTCAAGTATTCCTATTTAAGACTAAAAGTTTTATTTACACACACTTAAATGGTTTCAAGTATTCCTATTTAAGACTAAAAGTTTTATTTACACACACTTAAATGGTTTCAAGTATTCCTATTTAAGACTAAAAGTTTTATTTACACACACTTAAATGGTTTCAAGTATTCCTATTTAAGACTAAAAGTTTTATTTACACACACTTAAATGGTTTCAAGTATTCCTATTTAAGACTAAAAGTTTTATTTACACACACTTAAATGATTTCAAGTATTCCTATTTAAGACTAAAAGTTTTATTTACACACACTTAAATGGTTTCAAGTATTCCTATTTAAGACTAAAAGTTTTATTTACACACACTTAAATGGTTTCAAGTATTCCTATTTAAAACTGAAAGTTTTATTTACACACACTTAAATGGTTCCAAGTATTCCTATTTAAGACTAAAAGTTTTATTTACACACACTTAAATGGTTCCAAGTATTCCTATTTAAGACTAAAAGTTTTATTTACACACACTTAAATGATTTCAAGTATTCCTATTTAAGACTAAAAGTTTTATTTACACACACTTAAATGGTTTCAAGTATTCCTATTTAAGACTAAAAGTTTTATTTACACACACTTAAATGGTTTCAAGTATTCCTATTTAAAACTGAAAGTTTTATTTACACACACTTAAATGGTTCCAAGTATTCCTATTTAAGACTAAAAGTTTTATTTACACACACTTAAATGGTTCCAAGTATTCCTATTTAAGACTAAAAGTTTTATTTACACACACTTAAATGGTTTCAAGTATTCCTATTTAAGACTAAAAGTTTTATTTACACACACTTAAATGGTTTCAAGTATTCCTATTTAAGACTAAAAGTTTTATTTACACACACTTAAATGGTTTCAAGTATTCCTATTTAAAACTAAAAGTTTTATTTACACACACTTAAATGGTTCCAAGTATTCCTATTTAAGACTAAAAGTTTTATTTACACACACTTAAATGGTTCCAAGTATTCCTATTTAAGACTAAAAGTTTTATTTACACACACTTAAATGGTTTCAAGTATTCCTATTTAAAACTAAAAGTTTTATTTACACACACTTAAATGGTTCCAAGTATTCCTATTTAAGACTAAAAGTTTTATTTACACACACTTAAATGGTTTCAAGTATTCCTATTTAAAACTAAAAGTTTTATTTACACACACTTAAATGGTTCCAAGTATTCCTATTTAAGACTAAAAGTTTTATTTACACACACTTAAATGGTTTCAAGTATTCCTATTTAAAACTAAAAGTTTTATTTACACACACTTAAATGGTTCCAAGTATTCCTATTTAAGACTAAAAGTTTTATTTACACACACTTAAATGGTTTCAAGTATTCCTATTTAAAACTAAAAGTTTTATTTACACACACTTAAATGGTTCCAAGTATTCCTATTTAAGACTAAAAGTTTTATTTACACACACTTAAATGGTTCCAAGTATTCCTATTTAAGACTAAAAGTTTTATTTACACACACTTAAATGGTTTCAAGTATTCCTATTTAAAACTAAAAGTTTTATTTACACACACTTAAATGGTTCCAAGTATTCCTATTTAAGACTAAAAGTTTTATTTACACACACTTAAATGGTTTCAAGTATTCCTATTTAAAACTAAAAGTTTTATTTACACACACTTAAATGGTTCCAAGTATTCCTATTTAAGACTAAAAGTTTTATTTACACACACTTAAATGGTTTCAAGTATTCCTATTTAAAACTAAAAGTTTTATTTACACACACTTAAATGGTTCCAAGTATTCCTATTTAAGACTAAAAGTTTTATTTACACACACTTAAATGGTTTCAAGTATTCCTATTTAAAACTAAAAGTTTTATTTACACACACTTAAATGGTTTCAAGTATTCCTATTTAAGACTAAAAGTTTTATTTACACACACTTAAATGGTTTCAAGTATTCCTATTTAAAACTAAAAGTTTTATTTACACACACTTAAATGGTTTCAAGTATTCCTATTTAAGACTAAAAGTTTTATTTACACACACTTAAATGGTTTCAAGTATTCCTATTTAAAACTAAAAGTTTTATTTACACACACTTAAATGGTTCCAAGTATTCCTATTTAAGACTAAAAGTTTTATTTACACACACTTAAATGGTTTCAAGTATTCCTATTTAAAACTAAAAGTTTTATTTACACACACTTAAATGGTTCCAAGTATTCCTATTTAAGACTAAAAGTTTTATTTACACACACTTAAATGGTTTCAAGTATTCCTATTTAAAACTAAAAGTTTTATTTACACACACTTAAATGGTTTCAAGTATTCCTATTTAAGACTAAAAGTTTTATTTACACACACTTAAATGGTTTCAAGTATTCCTATTTAAAACTAAAAGTTTTATTTACACACACTTAAATGGTTTCAAGTATTCCTATTTAAGACTAAAAGTTTTATTTACACACACTTAAATGGTTTCAAGTATTCCTATTTAAAACTAAAAGTTTTATTTACACACACTTAAATGGTTCCAAGTATTCCTATTTAAGACTAAAAGTTTTATTTACACACACTTAAATGGTTTCAAGTATTCCTATTTAAAACTAAAAGTTTTATTTACACACACTTAAATGGTTCCAAGTATTCCTATTTAAGACTAAAAGTTTTATTTACACACACTTAAATGGTTTCAAGTATTCCTATTTAAAACTAAAAGTTTTATTTACACACACTTAAATGGTTCCAAGTATTCCTATTTAAGACTAAAAGTTTTATTTACACACACTTAAATGGTTTCAAGTATTCCTATTTAAAACTAAAAGTTTTATTTACACACACTTAAATGGTTTCAAGTATTCCTATTTAAGACTAAAAGTTTTATTTACACACACTTAAATGGTTTCAAGTATTCCTATTTAAAACTAAAAGTTTTATTTACACACACTTAAATGGTTTCAAGTATTCCTATTTAAGACTAAAAGTTTTATTTACACACACTTAAATGGTTTCAAGTATTCCTATTTAAACTAAAAGTTTTATTTACACACACTTAAATGGTTCCAAGTATTCCTATTTAAGACTAAAAGTTTTATTTACACACACTTAAATGGTTCAAGTATTCCTATTTAAGACTAAAAGTTTTATTTACACACACTTAAATGGTTTCAAGTATTCCTATTTAAAACTAAAAGTTTTATTTACACACACTTAAATGGTTCCAAGTATTCCTATTTAAGACTAAAAGTTTTATTTACACACACTTAAATGGTTTCAAGTATTCCTATTTAAAACTAAAAGTTTTATTTACACACACTTAAATGGTTCCAAGTATTCCTATTTAAGACTAAAAGTTTTATTTACACACACTTAAATGGTTTCAAGTATTCCTATTTAAAACTAAAAGTTTTATTTACACACACTTAAATGGTTCCAAGTATTCCTATTTAAGACTAAAAGTTTTATTTACACACACTTAAATGGTTTCAAGTATTCCTATTTAAAACTAAAAGTTTTATTTACACACACTTAAATGGTTCCAAGTATTCCTATTTAAGACTAAAAGTTTTATTTACACACACTTAAATGGTTTCAAGTATTCCTATTTAAAACTAAAAGTTTTATTTACACACACTTAAATGGTTCCAAGTATTCCTATTTAAGACTAAAAGTTTTATTTACACACACTTAAATGGTTTCAAGTATTCCTATTTAAAACTAAAAGTTTTATTTACACACACTTAAATGGTTCCAAGTATTCCTATTTAAGACTAAAAGTTTTATTTACACACACTTAAATGGTTCCAAGTATTCCTATTTAAGACTAAAAGTTTTATTTACACACACTTAAATGGTTTCAAGTATTCCTATTTAAAACTAAAAGTTTTATTTACACACACTTAAATGGTTCCAAGTATTCCTATTTAAGACTAAAAGTTTTATTTACACACACTTAAATGGTTTCAAGTATTCCTATTTAAAACTAAAAGTTTTATTTACACACACTTAAATGGTTCCAAGTATTCCTATTTAAGACTAAAAGTTTTATTTACACACACTTAAATGGTTTCAAGTATTCCTATTTAAGACTAAAAGTTTTATTTACACACACTTAAATGGTTCAAGTATTCCTATTTAAGACTAAAAGTTTTATTTACACACACTTAAATGGTTTCAAGTATTCCTATTTAAGACTAAAAGTTTTATTTACACACACTTAAATGGTTTCAAGTATTCCTATTTAAAACTAAAAGTTTTATTTACACACACTTAAATGGTTTCAAGTATTCCTATTTAAGACTAAAAGTTTTATTTACACACACTTAAATGGTTTCAAGTATTCCTATTTAAGACTAAAAGTTTTATTTACACACACTTAAATGGTTTCAAGTATTCCTATTTAAGACTAAAAGTTTTATTTACACACACTTAAATGGTTTCAAGTATTCCTATTTAAGACTAAAAGTTTTATTTACACACACTTAAATGGTTTCAAGTATTCCTATTTAAGACTAAAAGTTTTATTTACACACACTTAAATGGTTTCAAGTATTCCTATTTAAGACTAAAAGTTTTATTTACACACACTTAAATGGTTTCAAGTATTCCTATTTAAGACTAAAAGTTTTATTTACACACACTTAAATGGTTTCAAGTATTCCTATTTAAGACTAAAAGTTTTATTTACACACACTTAAATGGTTTCAAGTATTCCTATTTAAGACTAAAAGTTTTATTTACACACACTTAAATGGTTCCAAGTATTCCTATTTAAGACTAAAAGTTTTATTTACACACACTTAAATGGTTCAAGTATTCCTATTTAAGACTAAAAGTTTTATTTACACACACTTAAATGGTTCAAGTATTCCTATTTAAGACTAAAAGTTTTATTTACACACACTTAAATGGTTTCAAGTATTCCTATTTAAACTAAAAGTTTTATTTACACACACTTAAATGGTTTCAAGTATTCCTATTTAAGACTAAAAGTTTTATTTACACACACTTAAATGGTTTCAAGTATTCCTATTTAAGACTAAAAGTTTTATTTACACACACTTAAATGGTTTCAAGTATTCCTATTTAAACTAAAAGTTTTATTTACACACACTTAAATGGTTCCAAGTATTCCTATTTAAGACTAAAAGTTTTATTTACACACACTTAAATGGTTCCAAGTATTCCTATTTAAGACTAAAAGTTTTATTTACACACACTTAAATGGTTCCAAGTATTCCTATTTAAGACTAAAAGTTTTATTTACACACACTTAAATGGTTTCAAGTATTCCTATTTAAGACTAAAAGTTTTATTTGCACACACTTAAATGGTTTCAAGTATTCCTATTTAAGACTAAAAGTTTTATTTACACACACTTAAATGGTTCCAAGTATTCCTATTTAAGACTAAAAGTTTTATTTACACACACTTAAATGGTTCCAAGTATTCCTATTTAAGACTAAAAGTTTTATTTACACACACTTAAATGGTTCCAAGTATTCTATTTAAACTAAAAGTTTTATTTACACACACTTAAATGGTTTCAAGTATTCCTATTTAAGACTAAAAGTTTTATTTACACACACTTAAATGGTTTCAAGTATTCCTATTTAAGACTAAAGTTTTATTTACACACACTTAAATGGTTTCAAGTATTCCTATTTAAAACTAAAAGTTTTATTTACACACACTTAAATGGTTTCAAGTATTCCTATTTAAGACTAAAAGTTTTATTTACACACACTTAAATGGTTTCAAGTATTCCTATTTAAGACTAAAAGTTTTATTTACACACACTTAAATGGTTTCAAGTATTCCTATTTAAACTAAAAGTTTTATTTACACACACTTAAATGGTTTCAAGTATTCCTATTTAAGACTAAAAGTTTTATTTACACACACTTAAATGGTTTCAAGTATTCCTATTTAAAACTAAAAGTTTTATTTACACACACTTAAATGGTTTCAAGTATTCCTATTTAAGACTAAAAGTTTTATTTACACACACTTAAATGGTTCAAGTATTCCTATTTAAGACTAAAAGTTTTATTTACACACACTTAAATGGTTCAAGTATTCCTATTTAAGACTAAAAGTTTTATTTACACACACTTAAATGGTTTCAAGTATTCCTATTTAAACTAAAAGTTTTATTTACACACACTTAAATGGTTTCAAGTATTCCTATTTAAAACTAAAAGTTTTATTTACACACACTTAAATGGTTTCAAGTATTCCTATTTAAGACTAAAAGTTTTATTTACACACACTTAAATGGTTTCAAGTATTCCTATTTAAGACTAAAAGTTTTATTTACACACACTTAAATGGTTTCAAGTATTCCTATTTAAGACTAAAAGTTTTATTTACACACACTTAAATGGTTTCAAGTATTCCTATTTAAAACTAAAAGTTTTATTTACACACACTTAAATGGTTTCAAGTATTCCTATTTAAGACTAAAAGTTTTATTTACACACACTTAAATGGTTTCAAGTATTCCTATTTAAGACTAAAAGTTTTATTTACACACACTTAAATGGTTCCAAGTATTCCTATTTAAGACTAAAAGTTTTATTTACACACACTTAAATGGTTTCAAGTATTCCTATTTAAAACTAAAAGTTTTATTTACACACACTTAAATGGTTTCAAGTATTCCTATTTAAGACTAAAAGTTTTATTTACACACACTTAAATGGTTTCAAGTATTCCTATTTAAGACTAAAAGTTTTATTTACACACACTTAAATGGTTTCAAGTATTCCTATTTAAGACTAAAAGTTTTATTTACACACACTTAAATGGTTTCAAGTATTCCTATTTAAAACTAAAAGTTTTATTTACACACACTTAAATGGTTCAAGTATTCCTATTTAAGACTAAAAGTTTTATTTACACACACTTAAATGGTTCAAGTATTCCTATTTAAGACTAAAAGTTTTATTTACACACACTTAAATGGTTTCAAGTATTCCTATTTAAACTAAAAGTTTTATTTACAGCACACTTAAATGGTTCCAAGTATTCCTATTTAAGACTAAAAGTTTTATTTACACACACTTAAATGGTTTCAAGTATTCCTATTTAAGACTAAAAGTTTTATTTACACACACTTAAATGGTTTCAAGTATTCCTATTTAAAACTAAAAGTTTTATTTACACACACTTAAATGGTTCCAAGTATTCCTATTTAAGACTAAAAGTTTTATTTACACACACTTAAATGGTTTCAAGTATTCCTATTTAAGACTAAAAGTTTTATTTACACACACTTAAATGGTTTCAAGTATTCCTATTTAAGACTAAAAGTTTTATTTACACACACTTAAATGGTTCCAAGTATTCCTATTTAAGACTAAAAGTTTTATTTACACACACTTAAATGGTTTCAAGTATTCCTATTTAAGACTAAAAGTTTTATTTACACACACTTAAATGGTTTCAAGTATTCCTATTTAAGACTAAAAGTTTTATTTACACACACTTAAATGGTTTCAAGTATTCCTATTTAAGACTAAAAGTTTTATTTACACACACTTAAATGGTTTCAAGTATTCCTATTTAAGACTAAAAGTTTTATTTACACACACTTAAATGGTTTCAAGTATTCCTATTTAAGACTAAAAGTTTTATTTACACACACTTAAATGGTTTCAAGTATTCCTATTTAAGACTAAAAGTTTTATTTACACACACTTAAATGGTTTCAAGTATTCCTATTTAAGACTAAAAGTTTTATTTACACACACTTAAATGGTTTCAAGTATTCCTATTTAAGACTAAAAGTTTTATTTACACACACTTAAATGGTTTCAAGTATTCCTATTTAAGACTAAAAGTTTTATTTACACACACTTAAATGGTTTCAAGTATTCCTATTTAAGACTAAAAGTTTTATTTACACACACTTAAATGGTTTCAAGTATTCCTATTTAAGACTAAAAGTTTTATTTACACACACTTAAATGGTTTCAAGTATTCCTATTTAAGACTAAAAGTTTTATTTACACACACTTAAATGGTTTCAAGTATTCCTATTTAAGACTAAAAGTTTTATTTACACACACTTAAATGGTTTCAAGTATTCCTATTTAAGACTAAAAGTTTTATTTACACACACTTAAATGGTTTCAAGTATTCCTATTTAAGACTAAAAGTTTTATTTACACACACTTAAATGGTTTCAAGTATTCCTATTTAAGACTAAAAGTTTTATTTACACACACTTAAATGGTTTCAAGTATTCCTATTTAAGACTAAAAGTTTTATTTACACACACTTAAATGGTTTCAAGTATTCCTATTTAAGACTAAAAGTTTTATTTACACACACTTAAATGGTTTCAAGTATTCCTATTTAAGACTAAAAGTTTTATTTACACACACTTAAATGGTTTCAAGTATTCCTATTTAAGACTAAAAGTTTTATTTACACACACTTAAATGGTTTCAAGTATTCCTATTTAAGACTAAAAGTTTTATTTACACACACTTAAATGGTTTCAAGTATTCCTATTTAAGACTAAAAGTTTTATTTACACACACTTAAATGGTTTCAAGTATTCCTATTTAAGACTAAAAGTTTTATTTACACACACTTAAATGGTTTCAAGTATTCCTATTTAAGACTAAAAGTTTTATTTACACACACTTAAATGGTTTCAAGTATTCCTATTTAAGACTAAAAGTTTTATTTACACACACTTAAATGGTTTCAAGTATTCCTATTTAAGACTAAAAGTTTTATTTACACACACTTAAATGGTTTCAAGTATTCCTATTTAAGACTAAAAGTTTTATTTACACACACTTAAATGGTTTCAAGTATTCCTATTTAAGACTAAAAGTTTTATTTACACACACTTAAATGGTTTCAAGTATTCCTATTTAAGACTAAAAGTTTTATTTACACACACTTAAATGGTTTCAAGTATTCCTATTTAAGACTAAAAGTTTTATTTACACACACTTAAATGGTTTCAAGTATTCCTATTTAAGACTAAAAGTTTTATTTACACACACTTAAATGGTTTCAAGTATTCCTATTTAAGACTAAAAGTTTTATTTACACACACTTAAATGGTTTCAAGTATTCCTATTTAAGACTAAAAGTTTTATTTACACACACTTAAATGGTTTCAAGTATTCCTATTTAAGACTAAAAGTTTTATTTACACACACTTAAATGGTTTCAAGTATTCCTATTTAAGACTAAAAGTTTTATTTACACACACTTAAATGGTTTCAAGTATTCCTATTTAAGACTAAAAGTTTTATTTACACACACTTAAATGGTTTCAAGTATTCCTATTTAAGACTAAAAGTTTTATTTACACACACTTAAATGGTTTCAAGTATTCCTATTTAAGACTAAAAGTTTTATTTACACACACTTAAATGGTTTCAAGTATTCCTATTTAAGACTAAAAGTTTTATTTACACACACTTAAATGGTTTCAAGTATTCCTATTTAAGACTAAAAGTTTTATTTACACACACTTAAATGGTTTCAAGTATTCCTATTTAAGACTAAAAGTTTTATTTACACACACTTAAATGGTTTCAAGTATTCCTATTTAAGACTAAAAGTTTTATTTACACACACTTAAATGGTTTCAAGTATTCCTATTTAAGACTAAAAGTTTTATTTACACACACTTAAATGGTTTCAAGTATTCCTATTTAAGACTAAAAGTTTTATTTACACACACTTAAATGGTTTCAAGTATTCCTATTTAAGACTAAAAGTTTTATTTACACACACTTAAATGGTTTCAAGTATTCCTATTTAAGACTAAAAGTTTTATTTACACACACTTAAATGGTTCCAAGTATTCCTATTTAAGACTAAAAGTTTTATTTACACACACTTAAATGGTTTCAAGTATTCCTATTTAAGACTAAAAGTTTTATTTACACACACTTAAATGGTTTCAAGTATTCCTATTTAAGACTAAAAGTTTTATTTACACACACTTAAATGGTTCCAAGTATTCCTATTTAAGACTAAAAGTTTTATTTACACACACTTAAATGGTTTCAAGTATTCCTATTTAAGACTAAAAGTTTTATTTACACACACTTAAATGGTTTCAAGTATTCCTATTTAAGACTAAAAGTTTTATTTACACACACTTAAATGGTTTCAAGTATTCCTATTTAAGACTAAAAGTTTTATTTACACACACTTAAATGGTTTCAAGTATTCCTATTTAAGACTAAAAGTTTTATTTACACACACTTAAATGGTTTCAAGTATTCCTATTTAAGACTAAAAGTTTTATTTACACACACTTAAATGGTTTCAAGTATTCCTATTTAAGACTAAAAGTTTTATTTACACACACTTAAATGGTTTCAAGTATTCCTATTTAAAACTAAAAGTTTTATTTACACACACTTAAATGGTTTCAAGTATTCCTATTTAAAACTAAAAGTTTTATTTACACACACTTAAATGGTTTCAAGTATTCCTATTTAAGACTAAAAGTTTTATTTACACACACTTAAATGGTTTCAAGTATTCCTATTTAAGACTAAAAGTTTTATTTACACACACTTAAATGGTTTCAAGTATTCCTATTTAAGACTAAAAGTTTTATTTACACACACTTAAATGGTTTCAAGTATTCCTATTTAAGACTAAAAGTTTTATTTACACACACTTAAATGGTTTCAAGTATTCCTATTTAAGACTAAAAGTTTTATTTACACACACTTAAATGGTTTCAAGTATTCCTATTTAAGACTAAAAGTTTTATTTACACACACTTAAATGGTTTCAAGTATTCCTATTTAAGACTAAAAGTTTTATTTACACACACTTAAATGGTTTCAAGTATTCCTATTTAAGACTAAAAGTTTTATTTACACACACTTAAATGGTTTCAAGTATTCCTATTTAAAACTAAAAGTTTTATTTACACACACTTAAATGGTTTCAAGTATTCCTATTTAAGACTAAAAGTTTTATTTACACACACTTAAATGGTTTCAAGTATTCCTATTTAAGACTAAAAGTTTTATTTACACACACTTAAATGGTTTCAAGTATTCCAATTTAAGACTAAAAGTTTTATTTACACACACTTAAATGGTTTCAAGTATTCCTATTTAAGACTAAAAGTTTTATTTACACACACTTAAATGGTTTCAAGTATTCCTATTTAAGACTAAAAGTTTTATTTACACACACTTAAATGGTTTCAAGTATTCCTATTTAAGACTAAAAGTTTTATTTACACACACTTAAATGGTTTCAAGTATTCCTATTTAAAACTAAAAGTTTTATTTACACACACTTAAATGGTTTCAAGTATTCCTATTTAAGACTAAAAGTTTTATTTACACACACTTAAATGGTTTCAAGTATTCCTATTTAAGACTAAAAGTTTTATTTACACACACTTAAATGGTTTCAAGTATTCCTATTTAAGACTAAAAGTTTTATTTACACACACTTAAATGGTTTCAAGTATTCCTATTTAAGACTAAAAGTTTTATTTACACACACTTAAATGGTTCCAAGTATTCCTATTTAAGACTAAAAGTTTTATTTACACACACTTAAATGGTTTCAAGTATTCCTATTTAAGACTAAAAGTTTTATTTACACACACTTAAATGGTTTCAAGTATTCCTATTTAAGACTAAAAGTTTTATTTACACACACTTAAATGGTTTCAAGTATTCCTATTTAAGACTAAAAGTTTTATTTACACACACTTAAATGGTTTCAAGTATTCCTATTTAAGACTAAAAGTTTTATTTACACACACTTAAATGGTTTCAAGTATTCCTATTTAAGACTAAAAGTTTTATTTACACACACTTAAATGGTTTCAAGTATTCCTATTTAAGACTAAAAGTTTTATTTACACACACTTAAATGGTTTCAAGTATTCCTATTTAAGACTAAAAGTTTTATTTACACACACTTAAATGGTTTCAAGTATTCCTATTTAAGACTAAAAGTTTTATTTACACACACTTAAATGGTTTCAAGTATTCCTATTTAAGACTAAAAGTTTTATTTACACACACTTAAATGGTTTCCAAGTATTCCTATTTAAGACTAAAAGTTTTATTTACACACACTTAAATGGTTTCAAGTATTCCTATTTAAGACTAAAAGTTTTATTTACACACACTTAAATGGTTTCAAGTATTCCTATTTAAAACTAAAAGTTTTATTTACACACACTTAAATGGTTTCAAGTATTCCTATTTAAGACTAAAAGTTTTATTTACACACACTTAAATGGTTTCAAGTATTCCTATTTAAGACTAAAAGTTTTATTTACACACACTTAAATGGTTTCAAGTATTCCTATTTAAAGACTAAAAGTTTTATTTACACACACTTAAATGGTTTCAAGTATTCCTATTTAAGACTAAAACGTTTGATTTACACACACTTAAATGGTTTCAAGTATTCCTATTTAAGACTAAAACTTGTATTTACACACACTTAAATGGTTTCAAGTTTTCCTTTTAAAACTAA
>CAUZXS010002613.1:7500-63620 GCA_963585895.1 Sepioteuthis lessoniana | reverse complement strand
CCTACTTTGGTATAAGATTTAGCAAGCTTCTCATAAACCTATTTTTAAGTATACCAAGTTCAATCCTTCATATATTGGGTAGAAAAGAAATATAGTGGCCAATATAGTATAGAAAAGAAATGTGGTGACTAAAATATTGTAGAAAAGAAAAATAATGGGAAATATACTGTAGAAAAGAAAAATAATGGCAAATATACTGTAGAAAAGAAATATAATGGCAAATATACTGTAGAAAAGAAATATAATGGCAAATATACTGTAGAAAAGAAATATAATGGCAAATATACTGTAGAAAAGAAATATAATGGCAAATATACTGTAGAAAAGAAATATAATGGCAAATATACTGTAGAAAAGAAATATAATGGCAAATATACTGTAGAAAAGAAATATAATGGCAAATATACTGTAGAAAAGAAATATAATGGCAAATATACTGTAGAAAAGAAATATAATGGCAAATATACTGTAGAAAAGAAATATAATGGCAAATATACTGTAGAAAAGAAATATAATGGCAAATATACTGTAGAAAAGAAATATAATGGCTAATATACTGTAGAAAAGAAATACAATGGCTAATATACAGTAGAAAAAATGTAGAAGCTAATATGTAGTGTAGAAAATAAATGTGGCAGCTAATATAGTGGAGAAAAGTAGAGTAGAAAAGAAACACTTCCCCTTGACAAATTATATGCCTGAAGGCTGCGGTAAAATGAATTAGTCAAAACATTATAGTAACAAATTCAACACTATAATTTTCTGAAAACCATCTTGGAACAGAATTGTTCCACAGAATATTATGGCATATTTGACAACAATCAATATGATGTTATTACAGTATCAAATGAGTATATTTAATAAACATTAATATGATCAACATATAGACCAATTACTCAGATAACTATCAGCATAAAACATCAGCCTGTCATGGAAGATGCAGGCTCATATATCCTAAATATATAAGTTCATATCAGGTCAAGAAAAACATGAATATTTATTAAGATTTCTATTAATATATTCATAAGAGCCAACATCAAAGGGCTCTAATTCCTTAAACATTCTGACCAAAAGAACAATTTTATTTGCATATCAATGGAACATAACAGTTGAAAACCATTCTAAAACATTGGGACAATATAATGTCAACCAATTGGGGACTCAGCCCACCATACAAATTTTTGTTCTTTAATCTTTTTATATCACCACCTTATGGTCTTCATAACTAATCCTTTATGCTAAAGCAATAACTGATTAAATGCTTCATATATTCAATGATTTTTTCCCCTGGCAAGATAGGGAAAATTATCAAATCCTAATAACATTAAGATCATGAGTTTCTTCCTTTTTTAATAACATATCAACCATAATGGGTTATTTAATGCCAAAGCCAGAAGAACAGCAGTGATAATATTTCACTCACAGTTGGAGGGATAAAAAGGTTAATCTTTTTCCCAAGAGTATTAATCCAAAAGGGGATAATACTGTAGGTATACACAAATTACTCCAAAGCTTATACATATCTAAAGTCTATCACTTCAGTATATAAGTGAAGTTGGCTACCCAAAGACTTACTTTTCAATAGCTACTACACCGAAGTGGAGGAGAGGGTACTACACTTTTGGCATATATATATATATATATATATATATATGGCTATTTTTGTTTTAATTACCTTTACTCCAATGTCTATTGTATGTATGTATACTTTTCAAGATTATACCTATAGTATATTATTAATCTACCCAATCACCAATAAATAACATCTCTATTTTTTTGTAAATACACTTCCTACTAAAACAATGATACTAGAATTTATTACTTCCAGTGGAACATAATACAATATAAATGGATGTTATTAGGTATTACTTAAACTCTACAGCATTGAAACTATGTAATGAAAAAATGTGTATCTGTCCAAAAGTAATTACAACTCTTATAAACATCTCTGCAATTTTATATTTAGTTACAGAGATACAGTACAAAGTCTGTGATTTGATTCATTTAGACTAGCTTCCTCATCTTTGTATTTATCAAATTTCAATCACCATTCACTACAATGTTTCATCTGTCATACTGTCATGTTACAATTTACAATTATACATTGATTCTTTCAGACCAGTCTCATCTTTGCTGGCTTTATAACAATGTTTCATCTTTTGTACACTTGGACCTTCTTCATGTTGTTTTGATAATACATTGATTCTTTTAGACTAATTTGCTCTTTTGTGTTATCTTTATAAGTAAAAAGTATCTTTATAACAATATTTAATTCCTTGCACCTTCTGGTTTTCTTTACAAATGAGAGACAACAATAATGAAATTGGTTTGGCTTTATGGCATATTCACCATTGTAGGTTATTTAATACAAAATACTCTTAATACATATATATTAAATATTTGTAAACACATTTTGTGGATAACATTTTTAAATGAATTGGAGCTCATTTTTTTTAACACAGTTAAATAGTTTCAAGTATTTCTATCAGTCAAGAATAATTCTATTTACTATTAATCATTTGCGTGCACATAGTTAAATGGTTTTAAGTATTGCTATATAATAGTTACAAGTTAACATCAGTCATTCATTAATATACATGTAAATGGATATACATATGATTTCTAAGTGAATAGTTTGTAGGTAATTTAATTTTTAAATGAGTAAAAACTAATTTTTTTGCATATTTTTGTATTGCAATTGTTTCTACACAGTTAAATGGTTTCAATTATTGCTATTTAATATTAATAATTTGTGAAGTGGTTACAAAAATTACTATTTAGCACTAATTCTATTCAACACCGCACAGTCAAATGGTTCCAATTATTGCTATGTAATCCCAATAATTCAATTTAGGCAGACAGTTAAAGAGTTTCAAGTATTGCTATTTAGTACTAATGATTCTATTCAACATTACTCATTTGTTTCCACACAGTTAAATGATTCTAAGTACTGCTATGTATTAATAACAATTCAATTAAACATCAGTTATTCATTTACACTCAGTTAAATGGTCAATGAGTTCTGTTTCTAACAATGTGATAAAGCTTAAGTCATTTGTTTGCATTATGTTTAAATGTCAAACTGTTCTATTTGACCCATAGATAAGACTCTTTCAGGTGCTACCATCCCAGATCAGAGAGAACTGTTGGAATTCTATCATAAGGCTCAGTAGCAATGAGTCAGTGCTCACATGCATAATAATGAACAACGCGTTGGAGTCAGATTATATGGATATTTGGACATTCCCCTATTTGAAGGTGGCCAAGTCCATTCCATGCACAATGATTAGCTGCTGGCCCAGTGAGTGGGAATATTAGTGTGTGTGTGTGTGTATATATATATATATATATATATATATATATATACACACACACACACACACACACACACACACACACACACCGGCTTGCTTCAGGTGTTACGGGTTCAGTATTGAGTTACCACCTGTACTACTTTTTGTCTGCCAGCTGGATGCTAGCTGGTAAGTGTTGTTATTCTTGTTTATTTTGCACGTTAGAGCAGTGACCTCTACAAGAACCAGAGAGCAATGGCAATGAAGAGGTACTCCACACTCCCCAAAGCTTCAAGACTGGAACCTCAACACCAACATCATATTATTTACTGTCGTATCCAGGACATTTATTGGGGGAGGGGATCTCACCCCTCAGCCAAACTGCAGTCAGTGTATTCTACAGTCCCAGCAGATTGGGCTGAATGAAAATGGTTCTAAAACAAAAATCAATATTTGATAATACTGTAACATAGCCATACATGAATATGTGAAATGTACATAGAATGTTCATAACATATATACATAGAACATAGGAATCCGGAAACATGAAAAACACTTACGACTTCTTACTTCAGGTACCAAACTTTTTATTACCTTTGAGTTAAAAGCTTTTTCGACATAAGGAGAGAGGCACAGTCTGTCTATGCTGGCTTTTCCATCTGCCCCAAAACACGTGCGCACCTGACACAAGGCCACGGCGAGCAAGCGAAAGTCAACCATCTTCTCCCAAGGCAGAACTCAACTCACTGACTTTTCTCAAATCTCCCAAAATCCTCCGCGCACGCTTCCAGTGCATGACATCATTCACATCCCCAAGTCCTATCTGGGATTTTTATTTTGATATCTCTGAATGACACATCCTCCTTGCGTGCACGTGAACACCTGCACTCATGTTGCACCTAACTAACCCATGTGTTAAGCAAAAGGTTCTCAGCCTAACTAGACCGAAAGGCAAGATATATAAAACGAAATCCCTCGGCCATTATATTACAGTACCAACACATCATCTAAGAAGTTCAGATGAGAATGCAAGTATTAATAAATACTTCTAACATCTAGCCCTTGAGAATTATCTAAAAATATAAGTGTCAGGTTCATAAATTTTTATAAAATTTTATATTCCTTAATTTCTATAAAATGATTAATTTTATATTCATTAATTTCCACAGAATTTCAAATATTTTAATGAAATATACTTAGGGTAAAGTCAAGCTAAGGGTGCTATTGCCACCAAATCACTAAAGTTAAGCAGCAATACAGTACTGCAATGGATGACCGCTTAATACCAGTAAGTATTGTAAGTAGACTGAATCCTGTCCTGCCAGATGAAGGAAATAAAATATATTCCTAATATACCTTTTTATCTTTATTTATGATAGAGGATGCTCATGCAGATATAGTACAGCGAGATATTTTGAGCAAGTCTCTCTCACCATTACTTGCAGCCAAAGGAAAGTCATTCTCAATATTTAACCATATTCCCCTTCAAGTGAAAAATGTGACACATTTTTAATTTAATGAAGAGGCCAATATGTATATACACGAGCTTAACATAATGGTTATCATCATAGGGAATAGAATTGGCGTCATGAGTTCAAATTTTAGATAAGGCTGTTAACATTTCACTTAGTGATAATTCCCTTGAGAAAGGCATGAATCCATCTGTTATCCTTCAGTTTAGGAAATAATAATAGGGTAACACAATTCTTGGTCACAGCACCATTAACGTAACACTATCCTTCGTCCTTGGCAACATTAATGTAACAATGACTCTTTGGCACTTCACCAGTGATGTAACGCTGTAACCTAACCCCACTGGACTGTTGTCCTTCAAAATTCCAGCTATGATTAAGTAGGGTTCAGTGTTACAAGTTAGACCTAATTCTCTGGGGATCCTCTTAACAGCCCACGTTGTGATTGATTATCTGCTGGTACGTCTGCAGGCTCATCAGGTTGGAATCATGTTAGTATCAGAAAAAAATAACCCAACCGATCTGATTATATGAAAGGATTTTTTATGTATAGATAATGACACCAACAATACATGAAATAAACACAGTTCATAAAGAAAAAGTAATTAAATTGAAATGTCTGATATACAAACAGTTCCTCGAGTGTTGGTTATTGAGGAGAGGTGGTTTTCATCTTAACCTTTTCTGGTTTAGCAGCTTGTTTAGTGATTTTCCTTTATTGGGCTTTATCAACGACATGTGCATGCAGAACGTCTGATTTAATCTCCTACAGGTTTTCTCGATAGATGACATCACATTCGCCCAGAGATGATTTCCTCACACCGGGCTTGGCTGTCTCTTACACATCAACAATCATGGTATGGACTGGAAGTAATCGCCCCAGCTGTCACAGCAAAAAAACTCATCGGCTTGAGGTGAGGCTTATTTATTGAGAATATCTTCACCTCCTGTTAATCACAAGATCCACGCATAATTAATTCATCCATCCTTTAGGGCATGTACCATCTTCTGGCATTGCCCAAAGTACAATTTCATGTTGTGATTTTCTTGCATCCTACTTTCTGATATAAACTATTGAGAACAGCGTTCATTTTTAGAAGTTACATTCTTTTTCTGCAATCAATACAGATTATATTTCCAAGTTTACGAGTAAAACTCTTTAGAACAATCATTATCAACAAACAAGAAAGGATTAACCTTTTTACTGGTAATTTTGCATAATGTTCTTATTTTTTTAATATACCAAAGTCCTCATGGCCAAATCACCCTCTTGATTTTTTTTTGAAGATACACCTTTTTTTCAATTGTCATTTCTATTTTACGGCATGTCTATCTTTAGTAATACTATTATTATTATCCCTATTTCAGGGCAAAATTGCCCCTGCCACAATCGTGCTAACTGGGTTGTTGAGCCTTGGTCAAGCAACAGATCTAGGAGGAGGAAAACTGCGCTTAAACCAGCTGCACTCCATTTAAAAATTGACCTTGAGTAAATACATATTTCAAATAGCTAAATGAGACAGGTACAGCAGCAGGGTTGAAGTTTCTAAAACCTAGGTAACTATTTTTTTTTTGCCATATCCTACCTCAAGACAAGAGTATGGCCAAGGAAGTTGAACAGATACTACACTTTAATCCCAGTCCAAAAGCTGGACAGTTTAGTAGTCATCAGATAACATACAGCAATAGTAAAGAGGTTGAATACCCTTGCTTGTTAGCAATTATTTGAAGCAAAAATTAAAATCTACTTGTCATATCAGGTTCGCGTGTAATTTTCTTGTCTTTTCTACAGTTTTATGAAAATACAGATGAACAGTCAATCAATATTCCATTTGATATGAAGGAAAGATTTAAAAATTAAATGAATTTGCAGTTTTCCTAGAAGCTAAAAGAAATCTTCCAGATGGAGCTATTGTTTGTTTTTTTTTAATTGTTTTATTTATTTTTATTTTACCACTTCTTATTTAATTCTACAACTGGAAAAAAAATTTTTTTAATAAACAAAGCAATCAACTTGCTTTTTGAACATATCTTTGAAGTAGAATTTTTAAAATGATAAACACCAAAGGCCTTTTTTTTTCTTTTGTAGAATACAGTATAAAGCCCCAAGACATTTTAATATAAAAAGTTTTAAATTCCTGAAGGTAAGTGGAGCGAGTAAAGAGCTGAGAGGAAGAAGCTATTAATTGATGCTTTCACAGGAAGAAAAGAAAAAAAATGAATGAAAGTAAAAGAAAAGAAAAAAAAGAGTCAATATGACCTTCAATAATTTTACTATTTATCAAGAAAAAAAATCCATCTTTTTCATTTTTATTTCATTATAGAAAATTTATGAAGTCAGGAGATATGTCTCTTATGGTAAAGGTTTTTTTCTTTAATAATTAATACAGTATCTGTTCCATAACAGTCATACTTTAGGATATGAAATTTACATACAAATGTATAAACTCACATTTAGTAATAATAAACTCTCTCATAATAGTTCTTAGATTTAGTCTATAAAATTTACATGCAAATGTAACAACAAATATGGTATAAGAGGTAGTAATATATTAGTTGAAGGTGCAAAATTGGCTTAAAGGTTAACAATGCAAAATGGTAAGAACTTCCATTTTTGTTTGAGATAGTTTAAATCCATTTTGCACCAATATTTTTATGAAAGACGCAAATTGATTTCTTCCAAGAAATCAGGTCAAGAATTACATCTCGTTGCTGGCACCACATAACACAGTACAAACAATGATACAACTTGGAGAGGAGATAGGCATTGCCAAATAATCCCCATTGTTCTAAGAAATACGATACAAGATTCAGCATAAAGCCCTTATAATCTATGAAATCGTGAGACAATTTGATTTTGAACATATTAGTGGATGTTTCTGTCAGTAAAAACAGAATTTGTTAGGACACCTTTTCATGAAGTACAGGATAATAAAAATTCAACTTTAAGTGCTATGGTCTTTACACAAGAAATTGATATATTAATATTTTGATACATTAACTAATTAGTAGCAATAGTTTTTGAAATCAAAGGTTAGTTTATAGGTGTATATATGTATATAAAAACTTGTATTACACCTGTTTTATTTTCATTGATACTGGAGACTCCAAGGAAATACTGAATCTATCTGGAATGTTCAGAAAAATGGGTAAATTGGAAAACTTAATTACCAAGATCACAAAAATCTGAAGAGAAAAATAGGTCTTTGCTATTTTCTTTAAAGCATAAGAGATTTAAAAGTAATACTTGCCGTCCAGAAAAAATAAAAATTTTGTTACATCATGTAATTGGAGGAGTAGAGAAGGATTCATTGCCTTTCCCAAGGGTATTAGTACTCAGAGATATGCAAACAGCCCTATCTGAGATTTAAACTTAGCTTGTTGTATCCATTTCTTGACTATCATCCCATCATTTTTGGTCAAGATACGAGTTAAGCTAAGCTGAACTATGAAATGAATTGCAAGATAAAAGCAATAACAAAAGTACCGTATTTGACACCATATAAGGCACACTTTTTTTTACTAAAAATATCTTTTAAAATTCTCCAGCATCTTATATGCCATATGCAGGTTTAAAATGCATGATAGTTGGCCAAAATTAGCTACCTGGCAACTCATTAACTGAAGCTTTCGAGTAACTTTCATATGCCTATTGTCATTATTTAAAAGGCTATTATGCAGATTAAAAGTGTTATCAGCGATAATATTCATTTTATCAATTTCATCACATTTAATATTAGTACTTTGTTTTTTTTCTAGATTTGTGCTGCTGAAATTGGGGTGTGTCTTACACACCCATATTTTTTATATGCCGTCAAACATGGTACTTCATAAAAAATTTCAAAAAAATAACTTGAATCCTGTTGAAATTTTTATAAGTTTTATGACAGAAATGAATAGGTCAGATCAGGGATTTCACTTAATTACTGATACCACACAACCCAGTACAACCTGTCATACATATTTACCTTACCCATCTGCCATGGGTAGAATGTAACACAAGGTCAATTATGAACTGGAATAAAGCTGGTTTGTATTCACCTTCATCCTTATCCTAAAATGGTTGCGAAAGAATCACCCCCTATTTCCCCATAGCTAGGTAGGGAAGAAAAGAAATGTATTCATACATTTTCTAAGGGCATTAGCTCAAAGGGATATACAAACAGGATCATTCAGGATATGATGATAACAGTTATGTTAAGCACACCTTGTCACATAACTTGAAGAGGTGATTGACATTTTTAATTAATCTTCATTGCTCCATTATCATAAAAGATTCAACATAAAACCCTGACCATTCCACGATAGATACACGAGAAGATAGCCAGAGGGTACACAGCCAAAACATAAACAAAGAACAAAATAGATAATACAAAATTAGATAAAGCGTTCCTGGTATAAACAGCATTTGTTTCGGCACGTTGTTGTCAGAGTTGAGTAATATTAATAACTTTTGCTACTATAGTGAATTTGATCTTTATTTAACACCCTGATACCTGTGACCTACCAAATGAAGTAAATAACTATTTTATGACTCTGCTATTGAGTAGTGGTTGATAAAATTATCCTAATAACCAT
Organism: Sepioteuthis lessoniana; assembly: GCA_963585895.1. Taxonomy (NCBI): domain Eukaryota; kingdom Metazoa; phylum Mollusca; class Cephalopoda; order Myopsida; family Loliginidae; genus Sepioteuthis; species Sepioteuthis lessoniana. The sequence continues at coordinate 54,277 of CAUZXS010002613.1, read as the reverse complement.
TAATACTGTCCCGAGTTAAATCATCACAGAGTCCAGTGTATTTGTGCCAGATGAAGCTCAATAGAGAAAAAATAGCATTTCAATATGGAATATGACTGATTGAGTTGAACAGCATGCCAATTCATCTAGGGTTATTTTATGCCTTAAGATTAAGCAATCATTCATTGTATTTACATCTTTTTGTGTAGTTATTTATTGAGAAGGTTTTTTTTCTATAAATGGTTCTATCAAATATGAATAATTTAAAAACTAATCTGTTTGACCCATACATGGGACATTAACATGTACTACCACTCCAAGTCAGAGTGGGCCTCAGAGTAGTTGCACTGAAGGAGTACTTCACATTCCTCAAATCTCTAAAACTAAAGCCTCATCATCAGATGCAGTTTAGTGTCATACCCATCACATCCCACTTACTGCAGGGGACACAGTCAGCATGTTCTAAAACTCACTAATGGGACTTTTATATGGATTAGTGGCTAGAAAACCAGTATAATTTGAGAGAATAATAAAGTGTTTACCCAACCCCTCCACAACAGGCAGAATGTGACACAAGGTCAGTTTTTAAGCAGAATACTACCGGTTTAAATTCAGAGTTTTCCCTTTCAAAGACCAGTTGCCTAACCCAGTCTGTCTTACTATTTTCCCATATCTGGAGTGAAAACAGATGGATTCATGCCTTTCTCAATGTCATTAACTTAAAGTGAAATACTAACATCATTGTCCTGGATATTAACTTAGGTTGCTGATTTCATGTCATTAAACTAGGCACATCTTCTGAATAATAAAGTTCAATCTTCATGGCCGTCTCATACTGGTAGCCCTGTGCTAGACCAAGCTAACCTTCATAAGTAACTAATTTTCTTCTTTCTGGGATTATTGTGATAGTTTAACTTAACAAGCTTGTTTCACAAGACATTACTGGTGAATAGTGAGCGCTATCATCACTGGCTGCTCCATTTTTGTGTGAAAATGTTCTTAAAGAATGAAGTAATTTCCAATTTAATTAGCAACCAGTAGGAGGGTTTTGGCATTTGCTATAATTTCTCAAGGGAGATAACTTCAATGATAAAATAATTCATTAAGATTACTGCTTTTTATCTATTCATGAGCAATAATATAAATTTAAAAAAAGATTTGACTGGATATAGAGCTACTAAAGACAGGATCTAAGCAAATAAATCTCAGTTTAAATACTTAAACTCCTTATGTATCAAGTGCATGGTTGTTAAATGCATTTCCACAAAAAAAGCATGAAGGCAGAAATACCAGTATTCTTTGAGTCACAATTCCTTGGATAGGTAATTTTAATAAATTCAACACAAGACACCAGTCAAATGTAAACTACTGAGAGAGAAAGAGAGACCTACCACTTTTTTTTATTGATAAATAACAATGTTGAAACCATTATTTCAGTTTTCCAAACATAATGTTGCTCAGTTGGCTGGGGCTGTAGCATACACCAAATGCATCTCTGCTAAGGGGTAAGAACCCCACCCCACCCCACCAACGAGTGTTCTAGATATGACACTAAAAAATCTGATGGTGAGGTTCCAGTAATGCTGGAGCTTAGAGAATGAGGAGTATCCCTTCATTACCATCACTCTCAGGTCCACTCTGTCTCGGAGTGGTAGCACCTGATAGGGTCCTATCTATGGGTCAAATAGAACTAAACCGTGGTTTTGAGAGTTTGTTTTTTGCATTTAAACTGTGTATTTAGGCTAAACTGAATTGTTTAAAATAGAACTGTTTTGACATTTAAACAGCATACTTATCCTAAATGGAATTACTTGAAATAGAACCGTTTTGATATTTAAACTGCATACTTAGGTTACACAGAATTGTTTGAAATAGAACTGTTTTTGATATTGAAACTGTACTTATGCTAAACTGAATTGTCTTAATTAGAACTGTTTGACCAAACTGAATAGCTTGAAATCGAAAAGTTTTTGACAATCAAACTGTGTACTTATGCTAAACTAAATTGTTTGAAATAGAACTGATTATTTGTATAAAAATAAATTTGGTATTAAATAACCAAAAAAGGTTAATATGCCATAAAAACTAACCAACAACCTTACATAAAGGTTTTTTTTAAATTCAAGAACCAATTACAACACTTTGTATGCCAGAAATTTAGAAACAGTCTGATATCTCAAATTATGAATAATACAATAGTAGTTTCATTGAAGAAAGGTCCAGCAGACCTCTTTGTCTCGGATTTCTCTCCAGTGTATAAAACTAAGTATTCTTAGAATCAGTAGGTAAGAACTTAATATCATTCAATTGCATTTATCTAGTATTTCAACTAAAGCTAATATAATGCCAGTTCTAAATAATTCATAAACAAAAGATTAATCCACTCAGTTATCTTAGAACCAAGAAGTCTCTTTGATGTTTTCCTGAGAAAAAGAAGACTGATTTTTTATTTTCACTTTTACCAACTTATAGCTCCAAAAATACAGCTTTCAATGGTGAAGATAACCAATGCCAAAAGTGAAAAAAAAATTATTAAATAAAAAAGGTGCCCGTGGTGTAATGGTTATTGTCGCAGGAATTGGACATGGCGACACAAGTTCAAATCCTGGACTGATTGCATTTCACATAGCACTAATACCCTTGGGAAAGGTATGAATCCAATTATTCTCCCTCCAGCTATGGGTAAATAGTAGGGCAGACAAGGTTCTTCAGCCTTGGTGAGGCAACTAGTCTAGGAGAAGGAAAATTCAAACCTGAAAAATTGACCTTGTGTCATATCCTGCCCGAACGGAGGGGTTGGTAAATATGATTAAATAAAAAAGAGCAATAGTTGTTTGCAATCAAGTGTTCCTTGAAACAAAAAAAATGAATTGGTGACAAGCAAGCTATCTCCCATGACAATATCTACTTCAGATCAGGGGTTACACATTCTGAAGTCAATGACAATGGTTAAGGGAATTTAGCAATTTCTGAATACCCACCCCAAGAGAAAAGAGAAAAAAAAAAGTCACTTTGAATTCTGAGCCACATCAGAAGAGTGGATGAATTTTTTTTACGCATTAAGTTATTGACTATGTATCATGCTTTCTTTGATCAAGTAAAAAATGACATAATTCTATTTCCATATGATCAAAAATACTATTTCTTCCAAGACATGGTAGAACTACTACAGGGATGCACAACCTAGATGCAAACAGAATGTATGGGGAAAAATCTAAATGGGAACTACACCAGAATGCTAGTGCTATTCTGAACAAATCCTGAAAGTAACAGAATGAATTACATAATAGATGCTTTTAAATTTTGGATTTTAAACCAGTTCTATCTTGATTTTAACATATGGGGTGCTCTTTTACATTTATTATTGCATGAGTGAGGAGATTCTAACTGCTCCTTCATTCATACAAATGGTGTGTGTGTGTGTGTGTGTGTGTGTGTGAGAAAGCAGAAGACAGTTTCAAAAATCACATTCACATATTTCACTAGTTGACTAGCATCATCAAAATACAAAGGAATTTATAACTAGAAATGGAATCTACAGAGCAAGAGAGAAACTGTGATAATCTATATAGAGTTGGTTGGTTGGGTTTTACAGCATATCAACCCTTGTAGGTTATTTCATGCCAAATATTGAATATATATAATTTTACAAGAATAGCTTGTAAGTAACATTTTAAACAAGACCGCTCATTTGTTTGCACTCAATTAAATGGTTTCATTAAATTCCAATCTAACACAAATAATTCTATTTACTATCAATTATTTGTTTGCACACAATTAACTGGTTTTAAATATAGATATATAACACTAATAATTCAATTTAACAGCAGTCATTTGATTGCACACAGTTAAATGGTTCTAAACAGTTCTCTTTGACCTTAGAATAATGACAATGAAGAAGTACCGCACAATCCTTAAAGCTACTCTCTGAAGAGATGCAATCAACATATTCGATAGCCCTAGCCAACAGGGCCATTTATGTACAGCGTATGGATAGTTAGACCAATGCATACAAAACGGAATATATGTGCTATAATCAAATGGGTGACATCTCCACTCTAGACGGAACCCCTCTTAAACTTGTAGACAAATTCACTTACCTAGGAAGCAGCGTCGCATCCACCGAAAAGGACATCGACACGAGGTTAACGAAGGCATGGACAGCTATCAATAGGCTATCGATTATATGGAAATCAGATCTAACCAATAAAATGAAACGCAGTTTCTTCCAGGCAGCGGTCACATCAATACTGCTATATGGATGCACTACATGGACTCTAACAAAACGGCTGGAGAAGAAGCTAGACGGCAATTACACAAGAATGCTGTGAGCAATCTTGAACAAGTCTTGGCGGCAACACCCCACAAGACACCAACTGTACATCCACCTGCCTCCTACCATGAAAACTATTCAAGTTAGATGAACCAGACATGCAGGACACTGCTGGAGAAGCAGGGACAAACTCATAAGTGATGTACTCTGATGGACCCCCACACATGGCTGAACAAAAGCAGGACGACCAGCACAAACATACATTCAGCAACTATGCGAGGATACGGGATGTAGTCCAGAAGACCTACCAGAGGTGATGAACGATAGGGAAAAGTGGCGAGAGAGGGTTAGGGATATCCGTGCTACCAGCACGACATGATGATGGATAGTTAATTTGATTTTTTAAAATAAAACAGTATTTTCATATGACCAGATTTCATTCTAAAAGTTTTATATATATATATATAACACATACATACAAAGGAAAAAGTGATGTAATGCTCATTGGCAAGGAAAATAAATTGGTGAGGTTATTTGGATTTCATTTCATACTAATGCCACTGAGAGAAACATGAATCCATTCCTTTCTCTAATGATTGATAGGGTGAACTGGCCTTTCTAAAGTTGATAGGGTCAGTGGTCTAGGATAAGAACCACCTCCTACCAACATGTCAAAGGCCATTCTGATAGGGTCAGACTTAACTCCTGTAGTGGATTAAGAAAAAAGTTGATGGGATGATTATATATATATATATATATATATATATATACACACACACACACACACACAAGCAGAAATATTAAAATATAGTTAACATTTGCCAAGCAAAAACTTATGCATGTATTGGAGAAAACTTATTTAACATTTTGAAATCAAAGTTTATTGAAATTAACAATTCAAACATTAATCAAAACTGGCTCATTAAGTATTGCACATTTAGGTAGCAGTATTTCATTCATACAAATTTGAGTAATGATAGACAAATTAATATTCTTTCATCTTATAAAGTATGATGATAATGTTCTATTAGGTAATGTTATATAATCAAGGCATTTTATGATATAAAAAGTCATATAAAATTTGGTGTGTACCCTTAAAAAATGTATCATGGATTTATTCAGAAATTCATGCCAGTAGATATTAATTTTATTTTCTTTCTGTACAAATGAGTCCTTTCAGTTTAATTTTACTCTAAAATGTTCCAGGATACTTCCCATAGTAGGAAGAGAAGGTGCTCCCTCAACTCATATGGTAGAGGTTCTTTCTGATGCCAATTTTGTTTACTTTTTGGACAAATTATTCCTTCTCAATTTTTAGCGAAAATGTTCCACTCCTGAAATACTCTTAAAACACTCCTTAAGAGAGATCCTAGACCAAGATTTATGAAGATTGGTCCATTAACCCAGAAATTATATACATATGTACACACACACCCAGTAGAGACACCCATGGTGTAATGGTTACTATTGTAGGAAATGTACACAGGGACAGAAGTTAAAATACTGGATGAGTGTTTGCATGTTACATAGCACTAATACCTTTGAGAAAGTTATCAATCCAACTATTCTTCCTCCAGCTATGGGTAAAATAGAAGAGTAGACTGGGCTCTTTACCCTTAGAATGGCAACCAGTTTAGGAGAAGGAAAACTTCAAACCTGTTAAGCTCTGCTTAAGAAATTGACCATGTGTCACATCTTGCTACTGTGGAAGGGTTTGTAAATATATACATAAGTTTGCTGACGATGTTTGATTTGGTTTGGTTTTATGGCATATCAACCATTGTAGGTTACTTAATGTCAAATCCATTTTTATACATAAAAAGTTATATTTCAAACAATTCAGTTTAGCATAAGTATACAGTTTAAAATGCCAAAAACAGTTCTATTTTAAGCAATTAAGTTTAGTCAATGAAGTTAAATGGTTCCAAGTATTGCTATGTATCATTAAGAATTCAATTAAACATCAGTCATTTATTTACACACAGCTAAATGTAAAGACAGTTCTATTTCAAAGAATTCAGTATAGCATAGGCACAGAGTTTAGTTCTATTTGACCCATAGATAGGATCCAATCAGGTGCTACCAATCTGGGCAAGAGTGGACCAGGGAGCGATGGTAATAAAAGGGTACTCCGAATTACTCAAAGCTCCAGCATTACTGGAGCCTCACCATCAGATTGTTTAGTGTCATATCCAGGACACACATTTAGGGAGTCTTACCCCTCTACAGAGATGCAGTTGGTGTATTCTACAGCCCCAGGTGACTTGGGCTAAACTGTAGTTGAGGAGGCTACTGCTTTTCCTAGATTGCTCCACTTACCCTTGATCCATACTTTATAATGCTGAGAGTTAAGCAAATGGGAATCAAGTATCATTTTTTGAGTTTTAGGTATGACTTGACCTTGGATTGAACTCTGGTCTCCCAGACCACTGGTGGACACTAACTATACACAACAAAAAATAATGTTCACTTTATGACATAAAAACTATTTTTAAACTTGGAAAAAACTTTTCTTCTCAAAAACTGATCTCCAGATGATGACCTAAGGTCAAAACCAGTTGAGAACAATCCAAAGATAAATAACCTAAAAAAATATTCCTATTTGTCATCACTTTTCTTCATCTCTTGTTCTCTCTCTCTCTCTATATATATATATATATATATATATATATATATATATATATAGTGCTAATCTGTATGCAAATAATCCCATCATTTTTTTATGGGTACAGTGCTATTCTATTGAATTAGAAAAGTGATTTGCTCCCGAGGAGAAGAATGGATTGTGCAGAGTTTGATGCTGGGCTTTTAAAAAGAAAGAAATAAGTCTTTGAACAAAGCAAAAGACCCTTTCTCTTGATTAATCAGTCTAGCTTATGAAAAAAAAAAAAAAAAAGTACAGACAATTATATGCATATAGAAATGATGCACTTGGCAAGTATTTGCTGTTAGCTTCTAGAGTTGAATGTACAATAACTACTGAAGACAAAAAACAACAATATTGGAACTTACTTAAAGTGTAACTCATGATTCGAGAGGGAGAGAAAGAGAGTGTTGTGAAATATTATAGAAAATGGCTGATATTTATAGTAACATATCAATACAGCTGGAGCATTGATTTTTTTTTTTTTTTTATAAGAAATGAAAGAAAATAGAAACAACAATCAAGATAAGAAAGTAAAAGCAAGAAGGAAAAAACCACTAACAACAATGAAAAAGCTAGATGAAAGTCAGTTTGAAAAATATGAACAAGAGAAAAAGAAAAAAATGAGCCAATGTCTAAAAGGGAATGAATAAAGTAAATGAACAAGATGAAAAATAAATAAATAAATAAAAAATAACACAAACAAAAAAGAATAGAAAAAAAGTAAGTTCTTCAGAAAGTTATGTCACATTTTTAGACAATAAAAATCAATTCAAATAGAACAAAACAAATTCGTTTATCAAGAACATAATTCATTATCATTAACAAATACCATTGATAAAATTAATTGTTGAATTTAGTTCTCACTGGGTGTCTCATACTTCTGGCTTTATGTCAAACTATGCTAAGGTTAGTAAATGACTACTATAAAACTAATTCTTTTCTTCCATTTGGAATCTGGAATTTTCAATGTAAAGAATTTTGATAACATGGAATTGATATCTTCCTTACTGATTATAGTTAGATACCCACTGTCAATAAGAGACCCTTTTCACCATGAGGAACTTATTTTTTCATGTAAAACTTTTCTTCATTCAATAAGTATATGAACCAAATTTGGTGGCTGTATATCAAACTATTAGGTAATCTATAAAAGATAGACAAACTCTTCCAAATTATTCATATAAATGCTGAGATAGAGTTAGGTTATGAAAAATCAAGCGTAAAAATCTAAAGATTTTATATGAACATTTTTTCCTTTCTCCTCACTTTAGGAAAAAAAATGAACAAATGTGGATAAAGAAAAACCTTAAGAAGCATTTTTTGTTCATTCAGAAGATAATTTTTGGGAGTCAAAACATATTTCAAAGTAATAATTGTTAAATTCTTGTTTGAAAACCAAAATAATCAGGGTTATCAATACCAAAAGCTTGGTATCAACTAATTCTTTTATTTCTTGCTAAAAGAAATGGATTCTGGATGAAAAGAATTCTTTTCATAATGCTGAATTGATTTCTTCTTTCCTTTTAAATCAGAAAATTTTTGTTAAAGTCCTCTTCAATCTTACCTTTTCCTTGACAAAGACCAATTCAAATTATTTCATTATAAAAGCCACTATCATAGAAGGAAGCTAGAATATTCCACCAACTGCTCACCAAATCCTTCATATAGTGGAGCTTTGGTTTTGATATTGATATAGGAGGTTTTCTTAGACAAAATTCTAGATTCTTGTATTTAAAAAATTACTTTCAAAATAATACTTTTTTTAGCTAATGATGATGATTAAATTTTTAAAAAATAAATTTATCTGTTTAGGTTTTATGGCATATCAACCCTTGTAGGTTATTTAATGCCAAATCCTCTTTATACATATACATTAAATATATATGATTTGTAAACACATTTTATAGATAACATTTTTTTATGTGAGCCTGAACTCACTTTTTTTGCACACTGTTGAATGGTTTGATGTATTTCTATCCAACATAAATAATTCTATTTACTATTAATCATTTGTTTGTACATAGTTAAGTGGCTTCAACTACTACAATGTAATGGTAACAATTTAATTTAACATCTATCATTTGTTTGCATACATTTAAATGGTTATACATATTATTTGTAAGTGAATGATTTGTCGGTAATTTCATTTTTAAATGACAACTAATTTATATGCACTCAATTAATTATTGCAATTGTTTCTACATAGTTAAATGGCTTCAATTATTGCTATCTAACACCAATAATTCTATTCAATATTAATAATTTTTTTTCACTCAGTGAAGTGGTTACAAGTATTGCAATTTAATGCTAATTCTATTCAACACTATTCCATTCATTTGTGCATAGTTAAATCATTCCAAGTATTGCTATCTAATACCAAGAATTCTATTTTGCATACACGTAAACAGTTTCAAGTCTTCCATATTAATTTGCACACAGTTAAAGGGTTCTAAGTATTGCCATGTAATAGCAATAATTCAATTTAGGCACACAGTTAAAGAGTTTCAAGTATTGCTATTCAACATAAATAATTCAACATGACTGATTCATTTGCACACAGTAAAATGGTCCCAAGTATTGCTTTGCATCACTAATTAATTCAATTAAACATCAGTCATTTGTTCACCACACAGTTAAATGATCAAATAATTCTATTTCAAACAATTCGATTTAACATAAGTCACTTGTTTGCACACAGTTTAAATATCAAACAGTTCTATTTGACCCATAAATGGGACCATATCAGGTGCTACCACTATGAGCCAGATTGGACCTAGGAGCAATGGCAATGAAGGAGGTACTCTACATTCCCAAAAGCTCCAGTGCTGGAGCCTCACCATCAGATTGTTTAGTGTCTTATCCGGGACACTCATTCGGTGTGTGTGTGTGGGGGGGGTCTTAGCCCTCTACATAGATACAGTCAGCATATTCTACTGCCCCAGATAATTGGGCTGAAAAATAAATTCAACTTCTTTTAGTTTTGAACAGATTTTTATTCCATATACACCAAAAACTACATTACTTAGCAAATATATATGCCAGTGTGTAAAATTTTGCTTTGTATGGACAATTCATTCATGGAATCTACCATCTAACAAGGACTGCTCACAAAGACTTTGAGGTTGTTGGTTTGATTTAGAATTACAAACATGAATAAATATGGAAACTAAATTGTAAATGTATGTTTGCTCATTTTTTTTGTTTGTCACCTTGAATCAAGTGACAAACTCTTCATCTCTTCAACCTTTTCAAGAGACCTGCAACTTTCAAATTAATCTCTCATCAAGTTCAAAATTTTTTCAATAACGAATGAAATAATTAGTTCCAAACTGAGTTTTTTTTCATTCATATGTTAGAATTAAGTTTAACTTTAGTTACTTTCAAACAGGTTTTCATTTTCATGGTAAAAATGTGACATTACTTTCCTAACAATTTAATAAAAATACCAACAAATAAAAGAAAGAAAAAAAATTGAGATAATTTTTCATAATATCCATTATCTTGTTGTGCACAGTTACTAAGAAGTTACCTTTTAATGTAATTACAAGAATCACTTTCTTTTTTCTTATTCCTGAATTCTCAAAGGCATTTCTTTCTACTTCTTTCAAATTTTTCTATTTTTCTTTCCATCTTTCTTATTACACATCATATTCGAGCAAATACTTTTTTCTCTCAAGTTCATTTCCATTATTCTTTTTCCAAGCCACATCTGCATTCATCTGAATAAAAACTATTAAATAACAATTTGTAAGGAACAAAAAAAAAAGCAAAACAAAACTCAAAAACCCATCTTCAAGGTATCAGAGTTCTTTAAATACAATAAAAGAATAATTTCTATGGAGTCCCATACAAAACACAATTGAAGGAACATAAAAATCAATACATTAACAAGTGATCAGGTCTCTAGAATTTAAATCAGTGATTAAGATGTATTTTTAAAAAATATATTAAAGGCAGCTTTTTTTTAAAAATCTTGTTTTCATCAGGTGACCTAAATATTAAAATTGCAGATTATACCTTTTATTTAACAAGTCGTATTTTTGCAAAATTTTCTTTTCAAATTTTACTTAAGATCAAAGATAAACATTTTCCAAAGCTACTGATATTTAAAGAATTTCAAGGCCAAGGAAAAACAAAACAAAAACCCCTACCCACAGTTGAATTATAAATACAGTCAACTTTTTAAAAAACAATTCACTTGAAAATGTTCTCACCAATAACAATGTTTACCTACAGAATCAATTAACTTGGTAAATGTTTAATGATTAGTTTTTCTATTATTGTTCACTAATGTACTCAGGCTAGTGTCCTTCTTTTTGTTGTTATTATAGTCACAATGTTAAGCAGGGAGTGGGGAGAGAAGCCTGAAAAATGACACCTCCTAATTACACTATATATAATGCAACAAGATATATACTCTGGTTCAGTAGAAGACAAATTATATTAGATTTAACATTCCAAGTGACTATGAAAACCACCACAAGTGGTCAAGTGATTAAAAGATTTTGTTAAAGTGTGTCTTGTTACTTAGTATTCAATCACAGGGTTAATAAGGAATATCTACCCACATGGACTAAATAAAGTGTTTTGTTTGAAATTTCCAAATTACTTGGTCAGACACCTGAAGAAGGTTGGAAGTACAATAGCCAAAACATTGTCACTATAATAAAAACCAGTAAAGGAACATTAAGGATGAACCAGGATTTGTATCCTGTTTGATAATCAGCACCAGATATGAAAAATATCAGTAATATACGGTTGCTGGAATTATGGGTATTTTTTTTGTAAATCATGGAGAAAAATTCTCAATCCAACAACACAGCAGTATTCAGTTCCAACACTAGCCAGCTTAGAGAGGTGTTGTAACAAACATATTTCATGTTTATTTCAAAGAAACCTTTACTTTATAACCTGAATATAAATCTGGCTAGCACAAGTCAAAAGTATTTTTTTCTTTTAAGGGTTAAAGACAGCTAATGAGGATATCAGATGAGGATATCATATGAGGATATCAGCTAATGATAGGGTTAAAGACAGCTAATGAGGATATCAGATGAGGATATCATATGAGGATATCAGCTAATGATAGGGTTAAAGACAGCTAATGAGGATATCAGATGAGGATATCATATGAGGGTTAAAGACAGCTAATGCGATATCAGATTGATCAAAAATCCTTTTTCTCCAAAATTTAATTTTTTGCATGAAATATCATCAATTTATTTTACACAACACTAAAGTTTTATCATTTTGAAAGTTGTCAAGGGCTGCAACAAGAGCTCTCGTATGTTGCATGTGGTCTGCATGCTGTATAAGTCTAGATAAATGATTTATTCAAGATTTTAACAAAACATTGTATTATAAATATTATCTATTGGTATCCCAACCTGGTCAGATATCAGGTAATAACATGTCTAGCCAAATATCAAAATCTTTATCCAGTGCATCACTAATTATAATTACTGAAAAAGTAAACAAACAGGTTTACTTTATTCAGAATTTTGAATGCTAATTTTCTAAAAAGACCCTCTCAAATTGGGCATTTGATGCATCACAATCTTGCTACCTTATCATTTCTGTTTCACCCAACCACCATTATATTAAGCTGAATTTATTAAACATGAAATCATTCACTTAGTTTGGTTTGGTTTTATGGAATATCAACCATAGTAGGTTATTTAATGCCAAATCTGGTTTATGCATATATATTAGATATATAAACAATTAGTTAACCGAAGTCAACAAAGTGGTTCCAAGCATTGCTATGTATCACTAAGAATTCAGTCATTTGTTTTCATACAGTTAAATGATCAGTTCTATTTCAAACAATTCAATTTAGTATAAGGCAACAAAGTTAAATAGTTCCAAGTATTGCTATGAATCCCTAACAATTCAATTAAACATTAGTCATTCATTTACACACAGTTCAATGGTAAAACAGTTCTATTTCAATCAATTCAATTTAACATAAGTCATGTGTTTGCACTCAGTTTAAATGTCAAACAGTTCTATTTTATCCACAGACAGGACCCTTTCAGGTACGACCACTCCGGACCAGAGTGGACCTGGGAGCGATGGCAATGAAGGGGAACTCAAAATTTCCCAATGCTCCAGCATTACTGGAGGCTCAGCATCAGATTGTTTAGTATCATATCCATGACACTTGTTGGGAGGATATCTTACCTCTCTACAGAGATGCAGTTGATGTATTCTACAGCCCCAGCCAACTTGGCCATACCACTCTGGGTCAAAATGGACCTGGGAGCAATGGCAATGAAGGTGCACTCAGCATTCCCCAAAGCTCCAGCTTGACTGGAGCCTCACCATCAGATTGTTTATTGTCATATCTAGGACACTCACTGGGGAGGTGGTCTTACCTCTCTGCAGAGATGCAGTCGGTATATTCTACTGCTCCAGCCAACTGGGCTGCACACACTTTGATAAAATGCAATATCAGATATCAATCATTCAACCTGGTGTCACTGCAGAGTAATAATAATTTAATTGGAATGGTAACATTAAACATAACTGAAGGAAAAAATGAAGAAAAAAGTGAAAAGGACATAGAAATTGAGAGAGAGAGATCAAGTGCTGAAGTGACCCAAGCGAGGAAACTAAAGAATACAGAAACAGATTAAAGTTAAAGATTATATATAATGATATATGCACACTTGGAATGGTCCGCAACGGTTTTGAAAGGAGACAGGAGGAACTGAAAATCAGAGGAACAATCGACACTATGCAGACCACAGCATCAGCAAGATTAGTTAGAATAGTCAGACAAGTACAGGACACCTGAGGAGAATTGTTAAAACTGATCTGAAAAACTCACAAAGAGTCAATATATATTTCCCAATGGCATGATGGTCAAAGTGTTTGCCAATGGTACAGGAGACAGGGGTTCAATCCCTGGTGGAGTCAGACCAAAGACTCAAAAAATGGTACTTAATGCCTCCTTGATTAACACCCAGCATCATGATATAAGGATAAAGAGTAAGTGGAGCAATCCAGGGAAAGGGGTAGTTTTAATAGCTATTGAAAGAGGAGCCTTTGGGTGACTCTCAAAAATAGTTAGCTAACTTATATATAATTATGTATGTATAAAATTATGTGTTAAGTACTAATCTATACCCAAATAATTGCTTTGTTTATCACCAGGACTATAATCCTTTCTTCAGATTGATGGATATGAAAACTCTTATATTTACTTATGAGTAATCATTTAAAAAGATCAACTTAATTTTGCACAAGGTCAGAAATATGGGTATTCAGTGAGAATCAAACTCACAAATAAGTGTCTGCTAACGTAGCTCTTGAACTATTACACTACATTAAGTTCCTATATTTAATTATGAGTTTTGTCCAAGTTGTAAAGTGGCATGTTCAAGTTTCAATCCCTTGACATGGCATACATTGTTTTGAATAAAAAAAATCTCTATTATCTGAAATAATATTTGTTGATAATATCACCAATCTAAAGCATCAAATATGTATAAAAAAAAAAAAAAAAAAAAAAAAAAAATGAATAAAAAAAAAATAGATGGCTACATCACTGTCAGACTATTGATCTTATTTTCTATCTAATTGACTTTACAACAGCTTTTACAAATGAGAACCTTTCAAAACGCATTTGGAGAAAAAAAAATTTCTCTGAACCAATCAAGACCTGCATTATATAATTAACTTTATTCATTCCAGACAAACGTATTTCAATAAATTCATTTGTTTCACAAGTGATGTGTTAATACAGAAAGTAGAATTTTCACCCTCAAAATGCACTTCACAATTTCAGATGATAATTAGTTATACTGACCAATATTTGAAAGATTGTTTAGTGCAGCCATTACACCTCTGTCTATTAGATTGGCAGAGGTTTCACACCTTTTTTATTAGATTAAAACCAGAAAAAGTTCTGATTTGACGCTTTCTTTAAAAAAACAAGTTCTAATCAAAAAATATTAAGACTCAAAGAGGACCTTTAAATCTTTCTTTAATTTTAAAATCTAAATGTGTGCACAGTTGGGTATCTTACGTAATAAAGTGATGAAATTTGGATGAATCAGTGCCAATTCCTGATAGTTTTTGATAAGCAGTTTTTGGCAAATATAGAGGACTGTACAACTGTAGTATTCTTCATATTCATCAGACTTAACTTGATGCAAATTTTTCTTCTTCCATAAAATGAAAACTCATCTCAAGGGTAAGATTCAATGATTGGTTGATGGTGTTTTAAGGTATATCAACCCTTATAGAACACTTAATGCCAAATCCTGTTTATACAAATATATTAAATATTATCTATAAATGGTCTGTCGGTAACAATTTTTAAACGAGCTAGAGCTCATTTGTTTGCACATAGTTGAATGGTTTCAAATATGGAAAATGATTAAATATTTCTATTTGACCTATAGATGGGACCCTAACAGGTACTATGACTCTGGATCAAAGTGAACCTGGGAGTAATGGCAATAAAGGAGTACTCCACATTCCCCAAAGCTCCAAAACTGAAGCCTCACCAACAGAGTTTCAGAAGTGCTTTGACTAATGGAAAACTTGGAGGAATAGGTGTGTTGAAAGCTTATGGAACTATTTTGAAGAAAATTAATGTTTTATTCATTCTTCATTCATCTCAGTAAATTGAGGTTTAGTCTTGATACTTTTTTAACACTTTCTTAATATCATTTTATGTTTTTATGAGAATTTTCTCTTAACATTCAACTTTTTTGTCTGTAGTGAGACCTGATTGCATGATATTACTTTCATGTATAAATAGGTTTTGAATAAGAAAAGAAGCTGATTTTAAGGAAGACATAAAAGCTTCTGGATTCAAAAGTTTATCGCATATATCAAATATAGTGTACCTTTGTGGTAAAAATTCCTTCATTTAGTTTATCATGCATTTACTCTATGCTCAGTGCTTTTATAATTTTATAACTAGAGACAAATCCCAAACAGAATGTTGAAATCTTTTTCAAAAAAACATCTATGAAAATTTGGTCTTTGGATAAAGGACTACTACTACTCCTCTTTGGATCAATATTTTCTTTGTCAGTAGAAAGATTAAATCATATTTCATCAATCACAAGATCCACTTGCAATAGACTTGGCCAATTAGTAGAAGCTGAAATATTAATTTTATAAATCTTTCAATTCAAAAAAGTAAAAAGTAATCCCCGCAACTACTACTACTAAGATGATAGCAATACCTTGCTAAGGATGGTGCCTGGCTTATTGAGACAGATTCACAATTTATTGTAGTCAAACATATACAAAAATAGAACATCATTTTTTTTTATCCTTGAAGCAATGTGTTAAGGAAACAATGTTACCCAGATTATTCAACATTTACCTTCCTTGGAATCTATTGTAATAAAACTGAAATCCATCATATTAATATTTTTTGGGGGTCAATATTGGTAGACATAGCTTGAAGCATACAATCAGGTTTTTGATACTGTATGGTCAAATTTATCTTCCTTTTTGGCAATAAAGTGGTGTTAGAGTGATTCTTTTGAAGCTTTTTTGAGTTTATTTTGTATTGATATTTTTTGTCACGCAAATTTTGCCTTTCTTAAGAGCCTGTTATCTTCAGAAACCTTCCAAGAATGTTGGACAGTGTGCTTTGAAACTGATCAGAAAGAATAGATATATAATAGTAGTATATTTAAAAGTTTTGATAAAAGCTCTTAAAATGCAGAATCTGAAAGGCTGTGAAAAAAATGAAGAAAAGGATCTGAAAGAATCAATGCATAATAGTAACAACATGAGGAAGGCCAGAGGGTAAAACAGATGAAACATTCTGATAAAGACAACAAAGAAAAGGAAAATGGTCTGAAAGAATCAATGTATAATAGTAATGATCTGAGGCATGCTGAAGTGTACATCAGATCAAATATTGTGATAAAGACAACAAAGAAAAGGAAACTAGTCTGAAAGAGTAAATGTATAATAGTAATTACATGAGGAAGGCCAGAGGGTATAAAATGTGAAATACTGTGATAAAGAAAATAAAGAAAAGGAAAATGGTCTGAAAGAATATATAATAACTATGACATGAGGGAGGTATAATGACAATGAAACTGATGAAAAAAATCTTATTTCAAATTTCTTTTTCCAATTGTAGATGGATTGTCTAGTCACAAGTGAAGTACAAGAAATATGCTCTAAAATGCAGTTGTACAACAGAATTCGTTTTTGCTTAATAATAATTTCTAGAAAGATCTGTTTGACTCATAGATGAAACTATAACAGATACTAAAACTACTGCTCAGAGTAGACCAAGGAGTAATAGCAATGAAGGAGTAATCCACACAATCTAGAGCTCCAGAACTGGAGCTTCACTACTAGATGCAGTTTGGTGTCATTTCCAGGACACTCATGTGTGTGTATGAGGATGCAGTTACACATATATATATATATATATATATATGTCAGTAATAAATTTTGACTAATGACAATACATTAATTCCTGATTTTTAATGAATTTCCATTGTGAATACTAATGCACACTCCACCAATGCCAAAGTCACTAAAAGCGACACAATAAGGTAATGGATCCCAGACTCTGCAGTCACAATAATTATTCATCTGTGACATAATGATTTTTTTTTTTTAAATGGAGAAACATCAATAAATATATAACCTCTCATTTAGTTAGCAGAAATAATAATTTAATAATGAACATAGTAAGAAATTTTTTAACTTTAAATGTAATTATGAAAATCAGTTAATAGATTTGATTTCAATGATGATTTAATTTTCTTAAGACTTTTCTGTATTTAACATCTTTAAACTATAAAATGTGTATTATGTAAGTTAGAATTTAACAAAAAAAAACAACCTTTTTTCTGTAGCAATTAGCGTTTCTTTTTCTACATTAAATAAGAAATCAATGCATTTCTGTAGTGTGTTTGTCAGCTATCATGCATATCATCAAGCATTCACTTCTAATAAAAACAACTCAACTGAAAATAATTTTTCTAATTCAAAACTATGGTTTAATGATTTTGATAAAGAAATTTAATTCAAGAGTCTATTAAAAAAAAAAAAAGACTGAATTCAGTCTTGTGAAGTAACTACTTTTTTTTTCTTTTCAATTGCTTGTATTTCCCCACTCTCTTGGCAGGATGTCATACAAGGTCAATTTCTAAGCAGAGTACTACTAGTTTGAATTTTGAGCTTTTCTTCTCCTAGATTGGTTGCCTTACCAAGTCTTTAACGGCCCCCACAAAAAAACCCTGTTTTCTCTCCTATTAACTCATTGTTGGAGAACAGTTGGATTTATGCAGTTCCAAAGAATATTAGCATAAACTGAAAACTCCAACAGCTCCATCCAGGATTTGAACTCAGGACAGGGATTCTATTTATTATGATGAAAACTAATATGTTAAAAGTGCCCCCTGTACTATTGATGTATTGCATCACAGACTATCATTGCATAAGTTATTAAAGAGGACAACAAGATTGCTCCCTTCTCAATAGCTACTACACCGAGGTGTTGGGGAGGGTACTACTCCTTTTGCTAGATTGCTCCAATTTACCCTTGATACATACCTTATAATGCTAAATGTTAAGCAAGGAGACCTCAAGTACGATTTTTGAGTCTTTAGTATCACTCGACCTGGGATTGAACCCTAGTCTCCTGGGCCATTGGTGAACACTCTAACCACTAGGCCAATGGTCCGGTTGTATCATTGTGTAAAAAAAGGAAAATATTTCAAACCTCCTTAACTTGCCTGCTTGCTCCACAGCCAGACCTACTTGTGAGAAAGGCATTAGAAGCAAACTCTGGGGCTGGAGTCTTTAAAATAGTTTAAAGTTGTCTTCAATCTCATTCAGGTAACTCTTTTAACAACACTGGTGCTTAGATGTATTGAGATTTGTCCTTCTCTTGGACAACATGGAGAAGGAGAGACTTGCTAGTGGAAAACTGCCTAATTCTACTCTAACCTACACTCTGGAGAGGGCAAAACTTCTCAGGTACAGAGCTGTGATTCCACAAGATAAATAGATTATACCATTGTACAAGTGTCATATCGTTTCTCCCTGACAACCTAAATTGTTGATTGTGTAATTTTAAATTTATCAAAAATATTTTTCCAGTTCAGTGTATTGTTATATTTTTGGTACATATTTAATATAGTCAACAGTATTAAGGGTAAAAATCTGGGAGGGGTTAGAGATATTTGTAAGTTTTTCACTTTAGCAGAAATCCTACATTCCTAAACATTATAAATGTGGAAGGGTCAACAATACTTGTTAAACTATTGCTCAAAAAGTTATACAAAATATTTAAGTCTTCAATGGAAAAACATTTTTTGCTTCACATTTGAATTCTTGTTTCTTTTTATACTAAAAATATGCTTGTCATTTTCCTAGAGAGTGAAGACTAGTATGCATTTACCCCCAACACACACACACACAGCCATTGGTAGGATGCAACACAAAGTCAATTTTCTAGCAAAGTAATAATCTGGATTCAGAGTTTTCTTTCTCCTAGGCTGGTTGCCATACCAAAGTTAAAGAAACCAGTCTATTCAATGATTTACCCATAGTAGGAAGAGAAGAGATGGATTCATGCCTTTCTCTGGTGCAAAGAGAAGTGCAAACAGATCCATCCAGAAAATTAAAGCAGCTCATTATATGGCATTTGATGACTCACATATAGCCTTGTGCCAGACTAAATCAAGTTTAGTAAAAATGAATATTAGTAATACACCGTGAAAAAGGTACAGTTTCAAAGACGAATAAAAATTTATTTTAATGATTACTTTTAAAAAATTTTTTTCTTACTTTTAGACTACTATTTATAACAATATGATTATCCATCTTATCACTCTACTTGAGTAATGTCCATTTTTATAATAGAAAGATTCAGACTTTTAAAATGATAAGAGGTGATACCTGATTTTTCAAAAGAGTTCAATATTATAAGAATTATAATTTTCCTCTATGAAAAAATGATATTTTAAAAAATTATGAGTTGAAGAGAATGAAAAAAAAAAAAAAAAGGAAATCTCTATTCTTGTTCATATTTATGATCTAGTAGCAGAACTTAATCATGAAAATAGTAAATTTTATTTTTTTTTTAACTTTCAGAAAAAGAATCCAATTCTTGTAGCTTTGCTCTTAGAGTTTTGGCACGTCTTTCTTCCATGACATATTTCAGTAGATAAATTACTCACCTGTGATCTTTTAATGTGTGAGCAGAGTTTTAATTTATGACACACAACAATAAGGGTCGCATGAAATAACGATAACTGGAAACTATCTTTGGAAAAAGTTGTCTAGTTCACAAATAATGAATAGATCACTTCTCATTGAATTATATATATATATATATATATATATATATATATATATATATATATATATATACACACTTATTTATTTATTTAAATCACAAGTTTGTTCGGTTTTTTTTAAGTCAAAATGGCAAAGTACATTTTAAAAAATGTTTCATTTTTTTTAAATCATCACATTAATTCACTGTCATAAAGATGGCATTCTGGTTTCTTATCATTCTAGAAGAACAAGTCATTTCAAGATCCTCCAATAAAAATAAACAAAAAGGTGGAATTTATTAATGTGAAGTTAAAGATACATAATAGCTCTAACTTTTTTAAAACTTAATTACAGCCTCCAATTACATATGGTTCAAAAATTCATCATCATAATTATTTTAAACAGGTAAACCTTTCATACTTAATTGTAATATCAATGTTTTATGAGCAAATCTACTATAATATTTTAATATCACAAACAGACCTATATGAGCCAGAGATAGGGACTTAATAAGTATAATCCCTCTGGGTCTGAGAGTATCTGAGTGTAAGAGCAATGAATGGCTACACTTAGCAGAACTAAAGTTTTATGATCAAATGCAGTTTAAAGTCATACCCAGGACAAAAATTTTTTCATTGAAGGAGGGAGAACTTACTCTTTAGCAAGTTTACAGTCAACATATTCTTGGGCCCACGGACAGAGTGAGGGTAGTAAGAGAGTTATAGAATAGTGGTTTGCTTCATTGCTCGCTCAACCCCTTTTTTTCTGTCAGGCATCATGGCATACCAATGATAAGACATCTAAGATATTGGGCAATAAGACAGAATGCAAGGGAGCATGACATGATAATAAGCAACCTAAAAACAAAATTTGAACTTAACGGATTCCATTTTTTGTGCTTTAGCCATTATGCCAGAGTGTGTATGTATGGAAGTAGATCAATAAAATCCATGTCCTGATAGGTATTAGCTGAACTTAGATCATAAAATTTCACTGGTATATATTATTGACATTCATTACTTCATTAAATGTGGACATAAGGAAGAAATTATATAGAAAAATAATTGTGCAAAATAATTTTATTCATCATTAGACAATGAACTTAGTAATATACCTGTATGGAATGTGGCGGTGGTGTAATAGTTATCAAAGGAAATCAACACAGTAAACCGAGTTTAAATCCTGGATGAGGCAGTTTGCATTTGACATACACCATAAATACCCTAAGAGAGTTATACTCTCAACTATTTTTCCTCCAGCTCTAGGTATTTAGCAGGGCAGATTGAGCTCTTTAGCCATGATATGGCAACTGATTTAAAAGGAAAACTGAATTCAAACCTGTTAAATTTGCTTAAAAATTAACCATTTGTTGCATCTTGCTCACAGAAGTTTTGGGTAAATACATATCTGTATGCACAGACAACAGAGAGGAAACTCTGGGTCAGGAGATAATATAACAGGTTGTGTGTGTGTGTGTGTGTGTATATATATATATATATATATATATATATATATGACCAAAATATTAATTCATGAAATAAAGTAGCAACTAAAATTATTTAGGGATAAAAATTCTTGTTTGAAAAATCTTTATAATACCAAATAAATATTTAAAACAGATACAGATCAAATGAAATAAGATATAAAAAAAATTGTAAATATTATTTCTGTTGAGAGAAATAAATACTTCCAAGGAATAAACATGTAAATGATCAGAATTAGATTATTAAACATAAAAAATGTGAATGTTTTCAGGGGTTATCTTAACCTTCATCAGCATATCTAAGTAATAGGAATGTAAACAAATTTGATATTCATACATAGAGAAAATGAGGAAAAAATTCAAACAATATTTTTAAAAAAGAAAAAAAAAAACTAAGAAAAACATGAAACAAAACAGAAGATACATTAAATCTTCTTTGTTTTCAACCAGAACCAAAGTTTACTACATTTGATATTTCACTTATTTATCTACACACTTGTGTATCTAATCATTTAACCATCATTTGCAGTGGATTGATAATTATTCAAAACATAACTATACTCAGGGATTCTGCTTTACTATCAAGGCTAATACCAAATCATCTTTTATACATTTCAATTCTAAGCCAACAATTTGTCTTTTTATGTTTCAATTGACAATATTCCCAACTTGAAACAGCAACATAAGGTGATCTCTTTTTTTTTTTCTTTGCAACCAGAATTGAGACTTCTTAAATACACATACATCAATCAAAAGTTTGAGAAACTAAATTCTAAGTTGGGTGATTATTTTTGCTTTTTAATATTGTTCTATTGGCTTTGATATTTCTATTTTGCATTAAATAGTTTATCATTTGCTCCTGTTAGCACTGCAATAGTTTTTAAACAACGGTAATATTAATTGATTTAAAATTTATTATATAAAACTGTTGTGCCTTTTTGGGTTCTATATAAAATTGTATGGCCAGAACAACCACTTTTTCCTGCCTCAGAGAGCCTGCTATATAATTTGACTAAAGTAAGCCTTTTTTTCCAAATGAATTAGGCTAATTTGCATGTCTTGCTTTAAAAATTGTGGATAAAAAAATACAAAAAAAAACTGGTTGTTAGAAAAGAAGAACAAGAAAGAAGTTATTTATTTTTCATCTTTTTTTAATCATCTATTTTCTTTTCCTTTTTAATAAGCAATTGTTTTGACAGATTTAATATTATTTTCATTTGCAATAATATAATCAATATCAACCTTCTTATGAACTGGCAACATTAACTTTATTGAAAATTAAATCACTTAGCTAAAAAATAACTCAATTTTTATCAAAAATAAGATAAATACATTTATCTAAAAAAGCAAGCTACATATTTCACAAAACTGAATCTTCAATTTTTCCATTCTGACATATTTTTTTATATACCTGATTTCTTTTTGTTTGATATATATATTATTTGCTTTTGTTAGATATAAATATTATTTATTCTTGTTAGATATATATATTATTTATTCACCGGATTTTAAAATAGAAATTTGGAACAACTCATCTCAAAATTGTATTCAGAGTTGAAATGCACTAAATATCCAAGGACACAGCTGGTATATGATATTTTACTTCTCTATTTATATATATATATGAATGTAATATTATATATGATTTGCGGTTAATTGGTAAAGATTCAAAACATTTGCTTTCTTCTGCTATTTTGCCTGACATCTATACAGTAATGTCAATGCCAACCTTCTTTCATGCATTTCATTTTCATGCTACACATTTGTCTTTTATGTTACACTTTAAAGAATTCTTTATTTCAATCACTTACTTATTGTGATCTCATTTCCAAGTTTTTATTTAGTTGTCTTTATCTACAATTGCATTCTAACAAGAGAAACAAGATAATGAAAATTAATGTAAATGTATAAATATATATATATATAAGTTTAACCATTTACTCAGAAATAGATGACAAAAAAGAAAATATAAAATGTTATCTTGACCTTCATCAGCATATACTAGTAGCAGAGATAAATTTATTGGATATTCATTGATTAAAAAAAAAAAAAGAGAATAATTAAACATAATAAAATCTTAAAAATCCATTAAATGCCATTTTTTATCTTATGAGTAATTTCAAACAAGACTTTCTATAACTGATATTTTACTCATGATTTTTATTAATAGTGGATTGATGATGATGATTCAATGCATTGCCACCAATTGGAATTCTGCCCTTTTATATCTATACTTTCATACTAATGTAAATTTATCTTCAACACATTTCAATTTTATGCCAAAACTTTTCCTTTTTATATCACACTTAACATTCACTACTTCAAACACCTACTCATTGTGATCTACTATTTCCAACTTTTTACCAAGTTATCTTTATCTACAATTGCATTCTAACTATAGAGAAATGTCATAATCAAAGTTTGTGCAAGTGAAAGCAGAAAAAAAAATCATTTTACATAAATATTTATTTTTCAACATAGTTTCCTTGACAGGGGACTTAAACCAAAACATCTTCATTCATCACATGGACTGAGAATCATACAGTGAAAATTTTGGGTCAAAATAACATGTGATACCCGAGAGTTATTGATACCCCCTACACACACACACACACACATATACAATAGTGTTTCAAATATTTACCATCATTATAAACAAAGAGTGCTCAGTATTGGTGATAGAGCATGTCTATCTAAATTAGAAAAGTGCAGACACTGCAAAGTTCAGTGACTGTCAGTTTCTCTCCTATGCAATCATAATCAGATGAGGAACTAACAGTCATCAAGTAGTGTTGGCTGTGGCTACACAATACTAATTTAGATGCATACATATGCTCTATCACCAAAATGGAGCACTTCTTTTTTATGAGAATAGAACATTTTCTTAAACCCCATGTGCATGTGTGCATATATACATATATGGAGAGAGAGAGAGGAATATATATATATATATATATATATATATATATATATATATATAGTGTGAGAAAGATCGAGAGAGTGAGACAGAAATAAAGATACTTATATAGTCACATACCTATACTATTATTAAATCTTAAAGACCTGTCCATTTTTCATTTATTAAAATTTAAAAGGGTCTAAATGTATTCTAAGATATTGGTGGGAGAATTGCTTTGAGTGATGAAGACATATTCCCAAAATCTGTTCAATGGTATAAGAGGCTTTGTTTGTGTGCTAAGCTGGCCATGGTATTAAATCCTTCTTGTTTAATTAAGGGTCAATTCAGAGTTTGTTAAGGTTTGTGTCATTACAAATATGAATCTGTTGCTTTGTGAGTACAATAGTCATGATGATAATGATACTAAATTCAGAGGAAGTACGTAAATCTCAGGACAATTATCTAGTCAATAAAATTTCTATTTAATTCTATATACCAGATCAAAATCAAAGTTCATTTCTGATAATAAATATGGAGAAAGAGAGGGAAAAATTCTAACAAAATCTATAGTCAGAAGATCATTCAATAAATCAAGAAAATGTTGCCAAAGGAGTAGGCAATAGGAAGCATTGTTTACAGTTGTACCTTTTTTCGAGCAAATCAATAGTGATGGGTCCATTTTTAGTGACCACAGCACCTGGAATTTTTTTGGAAAGTCAGTGTGTTTCCATTCCATAGATTGTCTTTTCAACTTTGGCTCATAGTGAAAAGCCCATGTTTTGTCCATTGATAAACATCTTTATTTTTTTTATTTTACGAAAACGTTTCTCTGTTTGATTCACGGTTTGCACTTAGCCACCTAAAATTTGCTGATAGATCTTAGTTTAAGTCTGGATCAGTGTTTTATTTGCTAACATTTTGAATAAACTTTAAAGAATTTCTGCTATAAACCTATTCTAAACAATGTAGAGATTACATTTATAGGGGGAAAATTCTTTTACTTTTCCTTTGTAATTCCTCTTTATCAATTGAATGACCCTCATACTTATCTTCAAAACTGATCAGTTGAACTATTCTACACTGCCCCTTTCATGAACCACTCCTCATATCCATCTAGTTCACTGCAAATTCTCTTTAAAAAAATCTTCTTATAACTCATGTAACTTTTTCTATATTATCAAATATAAACATCACCCAATGTAAAGCGATTTACATTGGTTTATTATTTAAGGTCAGCTTTGCTGGTTTGATTGATTTAACGGAATGTCAACTAATGCCTAGAAGAGAATCATGTTGGTTGAACAAACACATTTTTTGTGTAGGTATTTCTTAAGGGGCTAGTTTTTGGTCTCATGGAATATGGATCATATTTAACCTGAGTTATTTGACCCATAAATGAGACATGAACAGGTACTACTACCACAATGGGTCAGGAGGAACCAGGGAGTAAAGTCAATGAAGGGGTACTCAACACTCCCCAGATCGCCAGAACAGGAGTCTCATCATCAGATGCAGTTTAGGGTCATAACCAAGACACTTTTGCATTGGAAAGGAGGGGGGCCTTACTCCTCTTTTGGGGATACAGTCAGCATATTCTTAGACCCTCCAACAGGGCTTTTGCTCTTTTGATGACTCCTGATATAACCAGAAAACCAATTTTTTTTCTTGACATTTTTTGTATATATAAATCTTGCTTCCTAATCATATTTTACCTATCCAAAATGGTCTTGCATTTTGCAAATAATTTCTGAAATCTTTTCTTTTTTCAACAGCTGGCAGCTGTACTAAAAAACAGTACTTCTAAAACCTACAATTCTCTAGCACATAATAATTACCAACAGAAATATTTGAAGAAAAGTAAATTAACCGAAAAAATACAAAAATAAACACACCAGTCAGCATCCTCACTTTTCAACTTGACTGACATCATCAGTGAAAGAACAGAATTTTGTAATGTCAATCAGTGCATTAAAAAGCAAGATCACAGATCAGTGAAAATACACTCCCTATGCCCAGGCATTCAAATCATCTGAAATGTTAATAAAAAGAAAAGTGCGTGTGCTGGGAGAAAATATTCAATGCTGTGAAAATACTGTGAAAAAACTATGTAAAAATAGTGCCTGCAGAAGAGGTTGAAAGGGTAATTTTTGCAGGTCACCTTGCTAGTCATGAAGATTCTTTCATTCTGTCTCAACATCTTC
Source organism: Sepioteuthis lessoniana (assembly GCA_963585895.1). Classification (NCBI taxonomy): domain Eukaryota; kingdom Metazoa; phylum Mollusca; class Cephalopoda; order Myopsida; family Loliginidae; genus Sepioteuthis; species Sepioteuthis lessoniana. Next base: position 27,511 of record CAUZXS010002613.1, on the reverse strand, counting down.
TGACAAAATGAAAGATTTTTCGTGTATCGCGAATGTCATCAGAAATAGACCTCCTCACAATGTAGAATAAAACTCAACTTGGGTATTTTGATATATTCAAATCGGTAGCTTGTGGCATTGTAAACACAAAAAAACAATCTAAACTGAGATTGAATTGGAAGGTAAGCATTAATGGTAATATGGAATCATAATTACTATTCCTCAAGATTTGAATATACGAGTTTTTTAGTGTATATAAATCTTGGTTGAAATTCACACTAATATTGCGGAGAAAGACATGAACTGATCTCTTCATGTGCTCTATTCCCTCACCAGTTAACTGGCAATATTACCTTTGTTTACCAACATATATGAAATTGACTCCATTTAAATGATAATAAGCTTAAATATACAACCCTCTCTCATTATTATATATATATATATATATATATATATATATATATATATATATATATATATAAAGCAAAACTAAGCTGCCAGCCCAAAGAAAAACTTCAAAAGTGGAAAGAACATTTCAAGAATCTATTCATAAACCCTACTAAAATCATGGATGGCCAACTAGACATCAAACTTGGACACTTTATGGAGGAAGGACTTGACACAGTTCTGAAATGATTAAAAAGCAAAAATGCTGTGGGCCTCTAAAAAATACCTCCTGAAATAGGGAAGACAAGGAAATTTGATGACATACTTCTTTGATTATTTAACACTGTGTATAAAGAAAACACAAGAGAGAAATGGACAAAAGGCTACATCCTCCTTTTCCTCAAGAAGAGCAACTTTGGAATCACTAAGAGCCACAGACACCTAACTCTTACAGCTATAGCTGCTAAGGTTTTTAATGCCTTGCTTCTCAATCATATTTGACTTGAGGTTGAGACACTTTTTATAAAAAATCAGAATGGTTTTCAGAAAAATCAAACTACAACTTCTCAGATACAGATTATTCATTAAATCATCAAAGAAATATATGAAGAAATCTCAAGACAACATTCTTATTTGTAGATTTCTCGAAAGCATTCGATTACATACACAGAGGAAAAATGGAGCAAATACTTCTAGCATATAGTCTCCTCAAAGAAACTTATCATAATGATGCTCTACAAGAACACAAAAGCAATGATTCACTCACTTGATGGTAACACGTATTTCTTTGACATTGTCACAGGAGTTTTATAAGTAGAAATATTAGCACCTTTTCTATTTATAATCTGCCTAGATTATTTACTATGAACATCAAAGGATCTTATCAAAGAAAATAGTCCCACACTAAAGAAGGCAAGAATCAGACAATGTTCTGTAAAAACTATTATGCAGAAGTAGATTACACAGATGCTCTAGCACTTCTCAAAATGCACCTGCACAAACTGAACATCTGCTGCATAGCCTGGAAATAGCAGTAAGAGGCATTGGCTTTTATGTGATCTCTGAAAAAATAGTATTCATGTGTGTTAAATAAAATGGTGTCATCTCCACATTAAATAGCAACCCTTTGAAATTAGAAGGCCACTTAACATATCTCCGTAGCAATATATCATCGACTAAAAGCAGTGTCAACAAGCGCATAGGAAAGACATGGATTGCAATCAGCAGATTATTTATCATATGGAAATCTAATCTCTAGGATAAAATAAAACAGGAATTCTTTCACACTGCAGTTGTCTAAGTACTATGGTATAGTAGCACCATCTGTACTTTAAGGAAGTGCTAAGAGAAAAAGCTTAATGAGAACTATACAAAGATGCTGCATACTGCTTTAAATAAATTGTGGAAGCAGCACGCCACAAAACAGCAGCAATAGGGCCACTTGCCTCTCATTACACAAACCATCTAAAATTAACAAAACATGCTGATCACTGCTGGTAAAGCAGGGATGAATTCATCAGCGAAGTTCTCCAGTGGGCTTCCACACATGGACTCATCAGTGTTGTTCGATCAGCAAAGACATACATTCATCAGCTCTGTGTGGACATTGGACGCCGTATAAAGGACTTATCAATAGGGATGGATAGCCAAAGAGATTAAAAGGAATCTGTGCTCTAAGCATGACTTGATGATTATTCATAAATAAAGTTTGGTTTGATAATCACATAGGTAAGAAACTGAAAGTCACCAAGTGCATCGACTGTGTTTTTGCTATTCAAAGAGATTTTCATCTGCTCTATCACCAATATTGAGCATATATATATATATATATATATATATATATATATATATATATATGCACACACACATACACAGAGTGAGATGGGTAATTAGTCACAATTTTAAACTATCAATTTCATGCATGACCTTCAATTGATTATGGTTTTGTCAACCGTGCAGCAATCTAGAGTTAGTTTAGAACTGACTATGGGGAAAATAGCACCATGATACAATTTACTGCCTGTAGTGTAGTCGTTATCGCCGTAGGAAATGGACACGGCAATACGAGTTCAAATCCTGGACGAGACTGATTGCATTTCACATAGCACTAATACCCTTGGGAAAGGTATGAATCCAATAATTTCCCTCCAGCTATTGGTAAATAGTAGGACAGACTAGGTTCTTCAGCCATGGTTAGGCAACTAGTCTAGGAGAAGGAAAACTCTGAATTCAAACCTGTTAAACTCCACTTAGAAATTGACCTTGTGTCATATCCTGCCCGCACAGAGGGGTTGGTAAATAGTACCATGATACAATTTACTTGTATAAAAATTTGGGAACAGCATGCTGTACTTCTTGTCATTCACACCATTTCAGAGTGCTTCAGTGTCAATTAGAGGAGAGTGCAGAGAATTCAAAAAGGATTGGATGAATATGTATATTCATATACACAGATGTGCAAACACACCTATACATATATACCTGCATACACACACATATATATATATATATATATAGGTACATATACATGCATGTGCACATGTACACAAACATATACATGCATGCACAAACTTCCATATACCCAAACATGCATACACATAGACACACATGTATGCACACACGCATATGCATGCACAAACACACACATATATATATATATATATATACACACACACACACACACACGCACAATTATACAAACATATACATGCATGCACAAACAGACACACACACATCCCTGTACACACACACACATATATATATATATATATATATATATATATATATATTTATCATATTTAAATCAGAAGAGAACATAATCGCAAACAGACTTAAAAAACAAAAAGAAATAGCCCGTGGATCATTTCATACTGAATAAACAACTCTGTAGACAGAAAATCAAAATGACCGAAAAATCCACCAAATTTAACCAAATCTGTTACTATCTACTGTATATACATTAGTGTGTGTGTGTGTGTCTAACTGTGGTTTTAAAGTAAAACCTAAAACCCAATCTATTTGTTTACCATATTTCTTAAACTTGGAATTCACAATAATCAATTCATTTTCATAACAAAATTAAATCATCATAAACAGAACCCAAAAAGACTTAAAATTCATATTGAGAAATCAAAATAGATAACCTAAAAAAAAACAAACCCAAAAACAAAGATAATAATCATTATTAAAAGAAACTCAGTCAAAGGCTGCCTTCAGTAGCTATTAAGCCTATATAGAGTTGATCCTATATTCATATTCTAATTAATATCTAATAAATAGATAAAGAGAATTACTCTGCAATTAACTTTCATACTGCAGCTGGGGAAGTACTATCGTATAGTAGCACCATCTAATGGTTGTCTCACTTGCTAAGTTATGATATCAGGGTGTACACATGCATTTACCCAACCCCTTAGCCATGAGCAGGACATGACACAAGGTCAATCTTTTAAGTAGCGTACTGCTGGTTCGAATTTAAAATTTCCCTTTTCCTAAACTGGTTTCTTAACCAAAGTTAGAAAGCTATTTACCCAAGAAAATAGATCGATTCATGCCATTTCAAAGAGCATTAGCACAAAGTGAAATGCAAACAGCTTCGTTCAGAATTTGATCTTGGATTGCCAATTTCATTTCCTATCACAGTAACCATTATGCAAAACACACTGCTGTAAAAATCAAGATGAGTGTTAACACAGATACCCCAACCCAGACTATGTTTCAAATTAAATGAGAAACTGCTTTATTCTCCAAAGTTAGAGCATCTTCACACTATTGCACTAATCAAGATCACCCTATGATGTGCCATTTTTGCTATGGTACAATACCATACAAATATCTGATCCTTTACAGAATTTCAAAGGAAAATTAACGAGTAATAGTGTCAGTTGGAATGACAGGCAAAAATCAAACAAGAAAATTTTATTATTTCAAATATTTGTTGAGACAGAGCTGAAGAAACTTAATAGCCACAGGGAAATTTTGAAAAGGCAAAAACCAATATGAGATTTTGTGACTTTATTCTAATTCCAAAGATCTTAACGTTTATTTGAAAGATATTGGAACCAGGCTTTGAAGAAAATGGAATAAATACGACTCAACAGGAAATCACTGGAGAAATTCACTGAACTCTGATTTGAATAGATAGAAAACCTTGTTCCAAAAACTTATGGAAAATCTTCTGAAAAAGAACATTGGTTGTCATAGAAAAAAAAGTAATATATAGGTGACCATTTATAAGATTATCAACAAATAACGATCTACATAAAAGTTAGCGACCATAGTCAAGGGTGACCCGAAGGCTCCCTTTTCGATAGCTACTACACCAAGGTGTAGGGGAGGGCGCTACTCCATTCCCAGGATTGCTCCACTTTACCCTTGAACCGTACCTTATAATGCTGAGTGTTAAGCAAGGTGGTATCAAGTACCATTTTTAAAGTCTTTGGTATGACTCGACCTGGGATTGAACCCAGGTCTCCCGGGCCATTGGCGAACACTCTAACCGCTGGGCCAATGTCCCGGTTAACGATCTACATAATATCACATTAAAATTTTCTTTTTTAATATGGTAGCCTTGTTCTAGGTTATCAAAATAAATAATTATAAGGAAAATAGGGTTTAAATTCAGATAATTGATATCCTGCAATTTTGTCAAAAAAATATGTTTTATCTATTTCAGTCTGGGATTTGAAAAATGACCCATTTTTTATGAATTAAAAGAAAAAATATGGGGGAGGAGACTGTTCTGTATCTCATCCAAACCATAACTGACTGATTTGTTTTAATAGCATGTCCACCTGTCTAGTGTTATTTGATGCCAAGAGGTTAGGGTATCATGTGCATTCTATGCTCATATTTAAATTTTTTTCTTAATGTTTCTTAATTATTTCATTTATCTATTTATTATTATTATTTATTATTATTTTTTTTTTTTTTTTTTTACACACATGGTCCAATTGAATACAAATAATTTTAAAGCAGATCTATTTGATCTATATGTGAAATACTAGCAGGTACTACAACTCCAGGACAGAGTGAGCCTGGGAGTAATAGAAATGAAGGTGTACTACACACTTCACTAGTCAGATCTCCAGAGCTGGAGCTTCACCATTAGATACAGTTTAGTGTCATATCCAGGAAAATTTGTGTGTGTGTGTGTGCGTGCGTGTGTGTGGTGGGGGGAGGGTTCTTACACATCTGCAGGGGATACAAGGCTACCATGTTTGTCTAGTCTGTCAAAACAAACTAATTAAAAAAAATATTTCTTTTCTTGTCTTCAGTCTCTCATGACTATCAACCAATTCATGCTGGAAATGTGACTCATGAACTTTAAATCCAAATCCCTCCTTTTAGCACTTCTTTTTGCTTAAAATTTGGATAAATGCTGTGAACTGTAACTTTATCAGGTATTCAAATCTATCAACATTTTAAAAAAAAAACTTTCAGTAATTTTTCATTTTAGAGAAAAATTAACTTTAAAATGATAAACCATTCAGTTTACAAACCACACATCATGATGACCCATGACTCCCACTGTTTATCAGATGGTTGGTTGGAAGTCTGGGTTTTATGGCATATCAACCTTTGAAGGTTATTTAACACTGAATCCATTATTATGCAAATAGTCAGTTCTATTTCAAACAATTCAGTTGAGCATGAGTACACAGTTTAATTGTCAAAAACATTTCTATTTCAAGCTATTCAGTTCATTCAAACAGTTCTAATTCAGCTAGTTCAGTTTAGTATAAGTACAGATTTTGTTTACACAATGTCAAAACAGTTCTATATAAAACAATTCAGTTTAGCGTAAGAACAGCTTCAGTCAAAAACAGTTCCATTTAAAACAATTCAGCATAGCATAAGCACGCAGTTTAAATGTAAGTACAGCTTAATTGTCAAAAACATTTCTATTTCAAGCTATTCAGTTTAATCAAACAGTTCTAATTCAAACAATTCAGTTTAGCATAAATATGTAGTTAGTTCTATTTAACCCATAGATAGGGCCCGATCAGGTGCTACAATTCTGGGCCAGAGTGGAGTGGGGAGCAATGGCAATGAAGGGGTGCTCCGCATTCCTCAAAACTCCAGCATCACTGGAACATCACCATCAGATTGTTTAGTGTCATATACAGGACACTCATTGTGGGGGGGTTTTATCCCTCAGCAGCGGTGCTGTCAGCGTATTCTACAGCCCCAGCTGACTGGGCAATGTTTATCAGGGTCTCTTACACGTACTTGCAAATGTTGAGCCCCATTGGTTATAAAATCATATACTCATTATTTCATTACATAATGATTATGTAATTAAATCTTAAACATTGAATTATCTGTATTCACCCTTACAACTGACCCCCCCCCTACACACACCTATGAGTCTCTTCACCCAGGGCTTCTGGTTGAAAAACAACTGAAAAATGTAAAATGCTGTAGGCTACTATTTATCAGCAACAGTACCATAAAAATAATATTTTTGATCAAATAATTATTACTTATTATAGTGACACAGAAACAGGGATTCTCAGGCTGGAATTCAGGCCACTTGGGTATATGTACTATTATGTAATGATAGAAATACTGGCTACACAAGTTCTAAGAGTAAACATGAGTTGTTGAGACTAATTTTTCTATAAAGAAAAAATATCTTTCTACTTTATAAAGTCATATCATGCCTCATGTTTTATATAGTGTATAATGCAGACTTGCATTATTTTCTCAAATATTTACTTATTGTTGAAGACAATTAAATGATGACTTAACAGCTAATGATTATGATAATTTAATATTCATATAAAGCAGTAAAAATTATACCTCAAGGAGATTTTTGTTATAATACAGGTATTAGAATGTTTTAACTTTGAGAATAAAGCAAATTCTAATCTGATTTTCAATTTAATAATAGTATAGGGCCAATGTTTGTGTTCACTCAGATCATTATAATTTCTCAAGGACGATAACTACTGCATGCTAATTATACAGTACTCAAGTGTATGTACAATTAATTCTAAACTTGGTAAGTGTGACTTGACACTGAATCTAATGGCCTTTAAGAAGTTGTATAAATAAAACTTGGATGATATATTGATATGGGATGTAAAAGCAAATAAAAGAGAAACATGCTGAAGAGTCTCTGATCTTCAGTAAAAGGTCAAAAGATGGAACTCACTTTTCCATGAACATCAGGAAACAGTTTGATACCTGTCCTTGATTGTATTGACTCATCAATTTCCTTTAGAAATAGGATTCATCTTATTTAGATGTTTGTATGCTGCAAACAAAGGCATTTCACATTAAGGCAGCAACTTAAAAACTTAGCTAATATCATTATATATAAAGTTTATCCACTGATCCAATGATGACCATTAATCAAGCCAAAGCTTAGCAAGTAAACTACTCAGGTGATTTGTTTATGAACCAGTAACCTAACCAAGGTTAAAAATGCTCGACAATTTACCCATAGCTGGAGAGAGAAGAAACGGATTCATGCCTTTCTATGATAGCATTAAATAAAATGCTAACAACCATATCTAGGATTTGATTGATCAATGGATTTTAACAGCATGTGCCAACCCATCTAGGATTATTTTATGCCTCAAGGTTTGGCAATTGCAAACATTGTACATTAATATTTACAATGTTTGGTATAATTGTTTCTTAAGAGTTTTTTTTGCATAGAGCTATATGATTTTAAGTATTGCTAGCTAATACAAATAATTTGCACACAGTTGTATTGTTTCAAGCATTCCTATCCAATACAAATAATTTACACACAATTTTAAGGTTTCAAGTAATTATTTATATTTAATAATAATCATTTTCTGCACATAGTTATACGAATTCAAGTAACAAATCATAATCCTTATTAAACCATTACAGCTTTGAGTAACTATTCTTAGGTTAGGTTACTCAGGTTTTATGGCATATAAAACCTTGTAGGTTATTTAATGCCAAATCCTCACTATATGTATGATTTGTAAACAATTTGTAGATAACATCTTTAAATAAACCAGTTTGTTTGCACACAGTCAAATGGTTATAAATAAATGATTTTTCGGTCAATAGTTTGTAGGTAATCTTATTTTTAAATGAGTCATAGTTAATTTGTATTTAGTATGATTTGTTTGCATTCACTAAAATGGTTTCAAGTATTGCAATCTAAAATCAAGTTTTATTTGCACACAGTTAAATGGTTTTAAGCATCACTATGTAACACTAACAATTCAATTCAGCCACATCATCAAAGAGTTTCAAGTACAGCTAATCAACACTAATAATTCAATTTAACATTACTTATTTGTTAGCACAGTTAAGTTATTCCAAGTATTGCCATGTATCACTAACATTTCAATTAAATATCAGTCATTTGTTTACACACAGTCAAATAGTCAAATAGTTCTATTTCTAAAAATTTGATCAAACGTAAGTCATTTGTTTGCACATAGTTTAAATGTCAAATATTTCTATTTGACCCACAGATAGAACCCTTTCTGGTGCTACCATTCTGGGCCAGAATTAACCTGGGAGCAATGACAATGAAGGGGTAATTCCCCGAAGCACCAGTGCTAGAGCCTCACCGTCAGATTGTTTAATGTCATATCCAGGACACTTGTTACAGGGGTCTTACCACTCTGCAGAAATGCAGCCAGTGTATAGCCAGCTGGGCTATATTCCTAATTCAAATAATTTACAGTTACATGGTATCAAGTATTCCTATCAAATATTAAACATTTTTAAACAAATCTCCTTGACCCATAGATAAACCCTTGACAGGTACTACCATTCCCAGTCAGACTCAACCTGAGTGTAATGGCAATGAAGAGGCACTCAATGCTCCACAGATCTCCGGACCTGAAGCCTCACCATCAGATACAGTTTTGTATTATACCCAGTGTACCTCTTTTTCTTCTTTTTTTTTTTTTTTTTATAAAAGGTCCTACACTTCTGAAGAGGATAATGTCAACATATTCTAAGTCATGCTAAGAGGGCAGTTATCCAGCATTTGAAAGCAGCTCATCAAGTCAGTTTTGTCCATTTACTCCAATGATAACTTATCCCCAACACCACTCCTTTAAGTGTGACTATGTATATATAATAACCTTACTTTGTCAGCATGTTAATATTAATCTCCCAAGTCTGGAATTTCCCTTTCTTCATGATTTTCAATGTATTTATATAATAAAATCTCCAGCAATATTTTCACCTTAAAAATATAATAGCCTTATTCTGTTAATCTCTCAACTGAAGCATTTCCCTTTCTTCATGCTTTTCAGAGCATCTCTATATAATAAAAATCATTTGCAATGCTTTCACTTTATACATATAATTGCAGTGCTAGATTAATTTCTAACTTCTGACAATAACTTCCTTGTTAATTTTCAATATCTTACTATGATAAATTCCTTAGCAATACATTTATATTATAAATATAATAACCCTATTCTGCATGCATTACTTCCTAACCATTCACAAACCTTTTCTTTCTCATTTTTAATGCATTCTACCAGGAGAAAAAAATCATTAAAAATATCTTTAGATTTATGTTCAACAGCCCTATTTTTTCAGAAATACTTGCATCACTTTTTAACGACTAACTATTCCATTCTTACTGTTATTTTTTTTATTCCCAACATAATAGCAGAAACTTGTAAAATCATTAACTATGTTCATACATTAAACATATAATAGCCCTATTTTGTCAGTAACATTTTTATCACTTCTGATCACTAAAAATCCACTGGTTCTTTGTTTTCTATGAAAAACAAATTGAATGTAGAAATTTGTACTAACAGATTTTTAGTTAAACTTTGTTAAATGCAACAATTTTGATTTTCATTCCTTCTTGGTTCTGTGAATGGCCTAAACGTTCCTAGTTCTGTGAATCAACCTTACCTTCTGTCACTTAGACTAACACTCCTCAAAATCTATCACATTCTTCAAATTGGTAAAATATATCCTTTCTATTTTCTAGGCACACCTTTTAAGTTAATACCTTGCATAAGTCTTATTTGGAAGATAGACTAAAGGATGAGATCTTAAAATTATTTCAGCGATATCTGTTTACATGCTGTATTTGCTAACATAAATTTTGGCAACAGCTTACTTGAATTCCTCAAATTTAATTCTCTTAGATGTTTACACTTTTAAGGACACAGTAAACTCTAAAAGAACAAGTAATGGTCTTAGTGTTTACAGTGTCCCTGTAAATGTAAAGATCAGAGTGAACTGAATATTTGATGAATTCATTTAATAAAGCCTACCAATGATATTCAAACTAATATAAACAATTATTTATAAATTAAACTGCTCATTAACAAAACCAAAAATTTGGAAATCTTGTTATGGTGTAATTGTTCATGAGCTTGTCTCAAAGACCAAGAGTTAATGAGTATTAAATAATAGAATGATTAATGAGTATTAAGTCTGACCTTCACCAGAAGCCTCATACTTAGGGATTGTTCCAAATATAGTTTTTTGGGCACCACACATGATAGAATGAATAATGGACCAGCAACACAGACTGACTATGATAGAATAGTGAGGACTTGAATTACTAACTGATACTCATGGACTTTTGCTAAACTATCAAAGTTAAGCAGCAGTAATGCTGTTCAGTATTTAAATAGGTGACCACTTAGGAACACTGAGTGCTATAAGCAATTTGAGGCCTGTGTGTCAAACTAAAAAAAATTAGTAGTCATTTTCATATTTAAGCTTGCATAAATTTCCTAGGTTGATAACCATTCTAACACAAGCATCTCCTACATAAGTATATCAGTGATAAGAGACTAACAAATCAGTATTGAGTGATGTTTAAAGAATTTGGTGTAGTATGGTACAAGCTTCCCATTCTGGAATACCAAATAATCATCAAACTTATAACAGCCCCAAAATATTAGATTATATAGCAATGCACCCAAAATTATTCTCCTAAATCTGATTGGATAAACCATAAGATGCAACTGATTTTTAAGTATCAGAAATAAACACTTTCTTCCTTTTTTTTTTTTTGAAGAGATTTTTTTTCAAATCAGATTTAATTTCAGTTCTTCAAACTTTTTGTATAGAATTAAGAACTATTTTGTACAAAACTTAATGCTCAGAAAAATCATTAAATTCTGGAATGTGTCTTAAATTACTCCAGAAATTATTTTAAAGAAAAAAAAAAAAAAAAAAAAAAAAAAGGTGAAGTCTGCTAAGAAAACATGCATTTTAGTTATTTTAAGAAATTTGTTGTCAAGTGGCACTTTAACCCTAGACTAAAACAAACAGCCTTATTTGTAAAATGATAAAAGACAAAACTCCAGTTACAAAACTAAAACTCTTGAGACTCCACAGTGAATATTCAAAACCAACATTTTTTCCCTATATATATATATATATATATATATATATATATATATAAATAAAAGAACAAAGTTGACTTTCATTTTGCCAGGATTAGTCAGTTTCCAAAATTTAAGTTAGTAGGAATTTGGTAGAAAACCTCTTTATATTAGTGATATTAATGCAGTTTTATTATGGCATTAATTTGGTTCTATACAAGGCCAAAATATGATACAAGGTCAGTTTAGTGTGGGGTTACTTTGTAGAAATCAAAACTTCTGTAGGGGCTGATACAGTTTTAGTAGCAAGTAGGTATTGTGAGGTAACATAGCTAGTTTTGAATTAAGAGTGATTTTTTCCTTGTCTAGTAGCCAACCAAAGCTAATGAGACCAACCTGCCTTATTACCTTACATTCATCAAGAAGTAGAAAGATTTTGCACAACAAGTAAGTCATTAGGCTGTTCTAAATTTAACAGATTATAAAAATATCAATACCTATTTTCTTTTTGTTATTGCATTGACCAATCAAAAGTTGCAGATACAGAATTTCTAGCATTGTTACTGTTTGATTATTATGGTATATAGGTAATCAACATTTAATGGCTCATCAAAAGATCTAAAATATCTACAATGTGACAGACAAATTTTACCTCATCTGAAATAAAGTTAATAAAAAATACTAAAACTGTGCCATAATGCTGAGGAAACAACCAAAAACATCTATTGTACAAAAGGTGAAGGCACAATTAATCATAGTAGAATAACCAGGTGGTTTGAGAAATTTTTGCATAGCTTGTAAGAACTTTGATGACCAGGCAAAATCTTGTAGCCTCAAAACCATGAATTCCAACCCAGAGAGGCAAATGTAGTGAGTAGCCCTTAGGGAGAATCATGCAAACTTAGTATCTCACAGTCCCATATGGTTCATCATGTTCATAACCTTGGCAAAAGCATACAGAGCTACTGAATTTTGTCTCGTTAGCAAAATGTAGTAGCCACCAACCACCACCAGTGAACCTGGTGCTCAAAGGTCAATCAGAAAACTTCTGGCTGTAGGTGTGAGAGATGGTCACATGAGAGACTTCAGGATTTTCAAAAAGTGATAGTGAGTAACTGGAAGAAAACTAAGAAACAACCTAAATTCTGGGGCTGAGCTAAACTGCAGCCTCCCCATTGGAAGTGGGCTATATTTTATCAAAGAATAGATCTTTCCTTGATCCACTGGAAAATACTGTTTCATGTCTTCTTGTTTCTGAGGCCAGTCCAGAGGAAAGTTGCAACATGAGCAGTAATAAATCAAGTGTGATTTTTCTGTAACAATGAACCTGACTTCTTTTCCTGATATCAACTCATTGTTATCTGTTCATCTCATCTAGGTCTCCAACTTTCTTCAAAATCTCAACAACACAATATATAGGGCAATGTTATAATTCACCAGCATGATTAATTTAAACCCAATGTGAGAGTTAACTCCCTTATTAGATTACTGATATGAATCTGCCAAAAGTAATATAACCACATCTGAATCGTCCATCTTTATATCATCATCTGTTGGGAAAAAATCTTGTGTCTATGATTTTTTTTCTATGATCAAACATGTGCTTATGTTTGTCCTGTTTATCTATCTACAAGGTCAAGTAAAATTTTTGTAATCAATGTGGAATGGCCAACCTTTATATACTTGTCCACTGTCATCTGAACCAATTTGCAAAGAATAAAATCTTAAATCATGGATATTCTATATACAGAGTAAACCCTAAGTTATGACTTTTGCACCAACCTGTATATTTGTCATTGAGTCAGTTTCTTACACTGTTGCTATCTATCTTGGTCTGTTCATATCTACTTCTGATTTTTCATATAGAAAGTAGGATAAAATTTGTGACTTTTGGGCCAATCTACATTATGGAAATTCTATATATTCTAGAGTCAAGGTAAATATTGTTTAAGGCTCAACTATCAATCTGACTATCAATTTTGTATTTTTTATTTGTTTTTGTGAAATCACAACTTACTCAGAGACTGTCAGTCTATAATGAGAAAGCTCTTGTTGATTTATAGCCTGTTTGAGTTGAAATTAATAAAAAAAATAAACAGATAAAATACAAGTCAAAATTAATGGTTGACAAGGCTTGGTCTACAATAAAATAAAATAAAATCTGATTGATGCATTTCAACAGCAGGTCAACTCATCAAAGGTTATTTTATGCATAGAGGTTAGGGAAATGCAGAGATTATACTTTTATATGTACATGTTCTGTGTAGTTGTTTAAGAGTTTTCTAGCATAGTTATACATCAAGCATTCCAATCTAATACAAATAATTTATAGTTTTTTTGTTTCAAAGAATTCCTATAAAATATTAATGTTTATAATGGTCTCAAGTAATCATTTCTATTTGATAATAGTTATTAGTTTGCATACAGTTATATGATTTTAAGTTAGCAATAATAATCCTTAATAAACAATTATAGCTTCAAGTAACTATTCTTAACACAAATAATTCACACAGAGTAATATGGTATCAAGTATTCGTATTGAATACAAATAAACTTTAAAACAGATCTATTTGACCCATAAATAGGACCCTAATAAAATCTACCATTCCAGATTAGAGTGGACTTGGAAGTAATGGCAATAAAGAAGTATTCCACTTTTCCCAGATCTCAAAAACTGGAGTCTCATCATCCAATGCAGTTTAGTGTCATATCCAGTATAAAAAAAATAGGAAAGGAAATCCCAAAGATGCACAGCCTCACTGCACCCAAAGTCCACGAATACTGGGAAGTGAGGCAGTGCCTCACTGTTGACGATGGCTTAGTGCTCTTAGATCAAAGGATCGTCATCCCCATTTCTCAATGCACAAAGGTCTTACATAGCTTACATTCCACTCACCAAGGCAAAGTTGGCATGAAGGCCCATGCCAATGAATCTGTTTATTGGCCCAGAATGAATGCCTCATTCCCTAAAATTAGGGCCAATTGTAGGGTATGCTCAACAATCAACCTGAGTCAAACAAAAACGCCAATTAACTTGACACCATCTCCTGATTGGTCATTTCAGCATATTATCATGGACCTCTTCCAAGTTGGAAACCATGAATACTAAGGATGCACAGATAGGTTAACTTGGCTGGCTGATTTTATACCACCTAAGCCACGGACAAGCTAACGGCTCAAGGCTTATCTCAAATTGCCAAGATATATTTCAAACCAACTACACCCACCAAGGAGTTAAGCAGTGATGGTGGACCACTTTTCACATCCCTCCCATTAAAACAGTTTTTGGAGGACTGGGCTATCATCTGCAGCTTACACTCAATCCAATAGTCGGGCAGAACTTGCTGTAAAGTCAACTAAGAGAATTGTAAACACAGGAGTCCAGGGATCTTTGGACAATGACCGTGCAGCAAGAGCTTTCCTCCAGTACTAGAATATGCCTTTCCAGAACATTAGGCTATCCCCTGCTAAAATGCTACTCCACCACTCACTACTTGACTTCATACCATCCCAACCCACATTTTACAAGCCACACGCAAATTGGATAACCACAGCCCAAAACAGTGAGATTAGTCAATCTCTTCAGAACACCTGTCTCATAGAACAATACAACTGCACAGTGCACGCCCTATGTGGCCTCTGAAAAGGAAAAATAATTACAATGCAATGACCAAGCACTTGCCAATGGGACACAACAGGTCAGGTTATTGAAACTCTTCCAAACCACCAATACTAGGTCAGGGTTAACGAGTCAGGTAGGATCACCTTGCAGAATTGTTAATTCCACAGGAAGCTTGAAATACCTACAACTCCACTTCCCATTCCTAGTACTTGGCCTGAAATCCCAACACTAAATCCCAGAAGGTACCATAAAACCAATATACCAATGTCGCAAACTATGGACACAGGAATAACATCGTCAACACACCCACCATCAAACATCACTCAGCCGCCAAGAATGATGCAGGCAAAAACCATCTGGGTATTGTCCAGATTACTTCCACACAACCAGCCAGGTTTAAATGAACTCATCCTTTACCAAAGGCCATAACCCATGCATGGGGAGGAGATGTAGAATAATAATACTTACTGCCATAAGGGTCCCACCTAGAGTCCAGCTGGTAGACAAAAATAAAACAGGCTGTAACTAGATAAAGTCCCGGCAATAATACTAAATTGCAGCTGGTATTTTTACAGAAATACTTCCACTCATAGACCAGCAGCCAATCATAGCTCAAGGAATGGGCTTGCCCACATGAGCACATTGAGACACTCCAGTGTACATAAATAACTCTCCTTGTTCTGGAGTTCAGTTTCAAACTCAAATCAGCTTGTTACACAACTGAGTGCTCATTTGGACAATTTGCCCAACTCAATAAAAAAGTTTTTTTTTGAAGGGGGCATGGTCTTACCCTTCTGCAAGGGACACAGTGTGTGGTCCTATGCTAGTCACAGAGCCCAATGTGGTGTGACTACTAGTCACAGTACTTGTTGTGGCTATTGTGTTTGTGACTACCACATTAGCTTCCGTCTGTTTACTTTGTCAAATCCTTCCATGCCCACGCTGTATTTGAAAGATCCATGGGGGTGGGGTGACACAATTCAGCTAGATCTTCTTCTGACGGTCAGGTAATATGAGTGGCTAGATTGTCTAGCAACTCAAAAAATAGAGAAAAACCCGTTGTTTAACAACAAAAAATCGTTTTTATTGAAACACATTTGTGAGACAATAAATAACAAACAAACGAGGTTTGCTTTCCTGGCAAACAGAAGAAGAAAGAATATCAAGAGAGGAAGGGTGACAATGAGTAACACAAATGTCTCAAAAGTCTGGGACTTTGAATTTTTGTAATATCTGAAGGTTGTTCAGAGTGCCTCGGGTCTAGAAGAGATACTTTTTTGGCAGTCTTGAGTTTCTTCTTGGCTCTTTTTTCTCATCCTTTCTGAGGATTTGTCTTATCCCATTTTTTATAGATCAATATCAGGACTGAAAATGGTTTCTGATTGGTTGTTCAATAAGAGACAATTAGGAGTCATATTCCCATTGGTCAGCCAATCCTAGTTCAGGATTATATCCGACAGGTATAGGGAAAACCCTTTTTAGATTCTCAGCTTCACATGACTGGATGAGCCACACCCAGCTCAGCTTTATTTAGGGTGGAGCAAAATTAAATCTCCCTTTTGATATTGACCTTCAAGATAAGGACTAGAAAAATATGTTTTACGAAATGACCCATTTCATCATTATGATTGATGAAGTTAGTTGACAAATGAAAAATTAAACAAATTTGCTAAACTTTAAAATCAAAAATAAATTGTCTCACACTGAACTGACCTTTAAAATCAAAAACGTTTGTCTCACACTTAACTGACCTCCAGGAATGATCAACCAGCTTTTTAGATCAATATAAGCCTTGAACAAAAAGATACTTAAGGATCTTTTTGGTTTTTGAGGTATGTATATATATATATATATTAATTAGAATATATTTCATAAATTCTAATTTTTACATATTAAGTACTCAACCACACATCGTGTCACAAGAGTATTTTAAGCCTTGCTGACTGAGCATAATTCTTTTGTTTTATTTAATCCTGACTTACTCAGGTTGTCAATCTACAATGAAAAATAATTCTTGGTGATTGATATCTTGTTTGAGTTGCTATTAACCCCCCACCCCCCCAAAAAAACTAATATTTAAATGAAAGCAAATAATTAATGGTTGACAATGCTTCATCTAAAAATAAAAATAAATAAAAGATTATTTAAGGTTCAATATACATTTTAAATTATTTACACTAAATTGAAATCACTATACTTAAGGAAGTCAGTAGATTCCTTCCATTTCCAACTGCATGTATTATTAGTTTTATGAAATTTTATCTGACCTTGGAAAAATCAAAGCAATTTCTTTCCTAGCTCTTTCCTTGCATTTCTCTAATCCAGTAGAGAATTAAGTCATTCAGCTGCCAGCATCTACCAAAACTTTGCTCTTATTTCCCCCTCCATTTTCTTGCCAATGGGTCATCAGCACGTAAAGTCATTTAGCTCTTCTTTTTCATGTTCACATTGTGCTTCTTTCATTCCCTTCCTATATGTTCAAAGGAAGGCTTCCATTTTTATTGTGGAAGCATCAAGAACAGCATCATATTTTCAGTTTGCTCAGTTAAAGGACATGAACAAGATACTTGAAAAGAAAGTCATGTTCTTTTGTAATTTTTGATAACATTTATGATAGAAAAAATTTAATTTTCATAAAGTCAACTAAATTAATATATAGTATTTGCACTTAACGAGCAAACACTATTCTAGTCCCTAATACGGGGGAGTCCCTGAGACATAGTGGTTAACATACTGGATTGTGACACCATAGTAAACAAGAACAAACTCTAGTCGGCTATTACATTCATTTCTGGACAAATACTCTTAAGAATGATATGAACGCCCCTTATCCTCCGAACTATGGATTAAATAGCACCACTTCTACAAGGGTAGCATTGGCATTAAATAATCCATAAAGGCAGATATGCCATTAAATAAAGAAACCAAACGTAACCATAATATAGTCTTTGATTAGTACTGACAAATAAATGCAGGTACATGCAAATAACCTAAAGCGCAATAATAAGAACAAAAATTTTCTTTTCACTCTTTTGTTTCTAACTCTTCTGGAATTTCAAAAGCGGATCATTAGTGTTAGATCATTCTTTACAGAAAATTACACCAGGAGGTATTAAAAAGTTCTTGGCACAACCAAGAAGAAAATGGCCTTTCTTTCAATTTTTTTATCAAAGAAAATAACAAATGTTATAAGCAGGAGATTTCCTCAGGGCGAAAAAAAAAAAAAAAAATATTGGAACTTGTCTGGTGTTAAATGGGTGTATCAATATACAGCTTGCATTGGATGTCAACAATTGATGTAAAAATAGGAGAAAGTCTTAAAAAGTTCAAGGGTAAATCAAGAAGAGAGAGATGTATATTTTTTTCAGTTTTGGAGAGAGAACAGTTAAATAAACTTGAGAAATGATATATAAAGAGTGTTCAACTGCAGCAAGAAAATTTGAAATAGCAAATGTGTTTCATTCCCTTCTTGGTCACACCCTAAACTTTTCACCACACCCTTGCAAATTTAAAAACTGGAACTGTCATACAGCAAGATTTCAAGGCTTAAAAACATCTTTGTTTTATATATGTGTATGCTTGTAAGTGTGTTCAAGATGGAAGTCATATATACCAAAAAAGAAATGAACAATGAACGGAATATTTTCTTTAAGATAACCCCCTTGCATACAATAAACTCAATTCCAGCATTTTTCCTCTGAAAATTCTCTTCATAGGGTGTAAAACTGTAGTGTCATATTTTTTCATGTCTTACATATCCTCAAATCTTAGCCTTAAGATCAATTTTCAGTTTCGCAAAGAAGAGACAGTTATTAGACCTGGTGAGTACAGAAGGTGATGCACTCATTCAATCCATTGTTTTGTTAAAACTTACAGGTAAAAAAGAATTGAGAATTGTCACTGATACATCTAAAGATAATTTTATTATATCAGAGGCTCAGCTGTGAACACATTTAAATTTTAGAAATTTAAAGACTCAGTCTTGATATTTTTTCATCACACCTAGTATGCCTCCATTCCACGTATTTATATTTAATAACACACTATTAAAGAGTTAGGATATTTACATGTACCAGTACAATTGGATAAACAGCAGATATCTGTCTCATGCATAAGATGTAAGAGTTTTTTGAGCTATTTGAATATTTGGTTAGCTAAAAAAAAAAAGCCCCCGCAAAACACCCCTCAGAAAAACAAAAAATCTGCAGGGTCTTTTATACATTATATACGAGGATCATTAAATAAGTTTCCAGACTTTTTTTTCGTATGGGCACTTTTATTGATAGTACATACATGAAACTCTAGTCCCTTTCGAAGTAATCTCCTCTGGCTGCAATTCACTTGTTGTACCATTCCAACAACTTTTGGAAGGCCCCATGGAAGTCCTCTTGTGTGAGCATGTCAATGATCTTCCTCACAGCCTCTTTCATCTCAATTGTCTCATAACAGTAGACTCTGAGCTTAGGGAATAACCAAAAGTTACAGGGAGCAAGATCTGGACTATAGGGACAGTGAGGAACTGTCTTGATGCCCATCTTGGTCAAGTAGTCTGTGACAAGGATGAAGTTGTGGACTGGTGCATTGTCCTGCTGGAAATGCTACTGACCTGATTTGAAGAGTGCTGGCCTCTTCTGATAGAATCTCTTCCCGAACTCCATTAAAACCTCAACATAGTAACCCTAACCCTAACCCTTTGGCCAATTAACTC
>CAUZXS010002612.1:0-117984 GCA_963585895.1 Sepioteuthis lessoniana | reverse complement strand
TTGTGTTGGAACAACTGTATGGATTCACCAACTGACGCTTTTGAAAATCATGGAGAAAATGCTTGATGGGAACTACACAAGAATGCTGCTTGCAGTTTTCAACAAATTCTAGATGCAGCTCCCAACAAAGAGCAGCGGTACAGCTACTTACTTCCTATCTCACAAACTATCCAAATTAGATGAACAAGATATGTGAGGCACTGCTAGAGAAGTAAGGATGAACTCATAAGTAATATTCTCTTATGCACTTCAACACATTTACCAACTAGTACTGATCGAAAGTGAAAGGGCGTACATGCATCAGCTCTGTGTGGACACTGGATGCAGTCTAGTGGACTTGCCATGATCAATGCATGATAGGATGTGAGAGAGAGAGAGAGAGACAGTCGGGGAACTCTATGCTATCAGCACAACTTCATGAGCTCAATGATATATATACGAGGATCATTAAATAAGTTTCCAGACTTTTTTTCGTATGGGCACTTTTATTGATAGTCCACATATGAAACTCAAGTCTCCTTCAAAGTAATCTTCTCCGGTTGCAATGCCCTTTTGTAACATTCCAACAACTTCTGAAAGGCCCTATGGAAGTTCTCTTGTGTGAGCGTGTCAATGACCTTCGTCACAACCTCTTTCATCTCCTCAATTGTCTAATAATGACAGCTTCTGAGCTTGCATATTGTTCTTCTAAAGTGTCCTCATGCCCAGATTGTATTTTTGAAATTCACCAGCTGTGACAATCAGGCTTTAGTAGGGTGAATTCCAATTGCTGTTGATTTGAACCTGAAATCATAGAAACTGGTCTGTCATCTCATAAGATGTATAGCAATAGCATAGTGAATTTTCAAGAGTCTACGACAATTTTAAATGCCTGTACAAAACGTCAGAAAACTTATTGAATGCACCACATATGTATATACATATATTCATTATATTACCTATATGTTTTTCAAAATACATATTATATATATATATGGATGTTATAATGAGATGCTGGATGTGGGTTTGTATTCAGATTTGTCCTGTTAAGGTGAGCAAACCCAGATTACTCTCCTATTTTACTCTGTGCAGGAAATTTTAAAATAGTGATGATATTAATTAAGTAAATGGTATCAAATGATTTGTGATATACTTTTTGAAGTCTTATGAAGTCACCTCAGGTCATTTATATAGAAAATTGTGCACAATATTTTTATTCAGATTGTCCAAGAAAAAAGTGAAAATAAATGAGGCTATAGACTTTTATAAAACAAGTCATTAATGATAAAGAAATGAGAAAAGAATATAAGAGCAGAAAACCAGTTAACATTATAAAAAATACATCTTCTGATACCACATTCTCTCTATATGTATATAGTGTGTGTCTGTGTCTCCAAACATTTAAAAATATAGGTGCTGATCCTTTAATTTTTTTTTTATTCAATGGTTTTCTTGTAAATTTATGTGTGTGTGTGTGGAAGATGTATTATCTCAAAGATTTGAAAAACACAGGAACAATTGATTAAATAACTTTTATATTAATATCTAATACTTCTGTTGCTATTTCATATTTATTTCAGTCAGTTCTTATTTAAGTTGGGCCAGGATTAATTTCTTGCCACTGGTACCAGTAAAACCCAATCTATCAATGTGCTGTTTAGGAACTATGATCATATTATATATTAATTTTAAATTTCCAGTAATATTATACATATACAGTCCTAGTCATTATAATTAGCACCCTTTCATTTTTTTTTTTTTTTTTTGCTTTCTCTTCAGAAATAAACTGAAAAGAACCAAATTTATATTAACTTACTGTTTAATTATTTGCTGTTCTTTATCAACCATGATTTGTCGATACACCAAAGTTGTTTCATTAGATTTGTTTTTTTAGGAGCTATTCTACATTATGTATGGAAATTTCAAAGGTGCTAATAATTGTGATGAGGACAGTACATTATTTCGCATAAATAGGTACAGTCCTATCAGTTAATCACTTCATACCGAGTTGCAATATCAATATTTCAAGAGCCAATGTGTTAATCAAGTTCACAATCATTTTAAATGATAACACATAATACTCAGAGGTAATACCTATATAGATCAAAATAATTTTTAACAGTATCTCAAACAGATCTATTTAACCTATAAATAGAACCCTAACAAGTCCTGCCATGCCAAATTAGAGAGGAGATGGGTGTAAAGGCTGTGAAGAGGTGATTCCACACTTCCCAAAGCTACAGAACTGGAGCTTCACTGTCATCTACAGCTTAGTGTCAGGCCCAGAACACTCAAATTTTCATTTTGATCATTTATTGTTTAATTGCATACTAACTTAGTTACAACTGTAACATATATCTGAGTACTGTAGACTACCAATGTAACACTCATCACTTTTAGCATTTTACTCTTTTATAGTAATAGTTTAAACATGATTTTGATTACAGAATCAACAGTTTTATGTGGTGAGTCTAGACCAAGATAAATTGGATGATTACTCTCAGTCTATTCAAAAAAGATATCTTTTCTTATGTTGATAAATAATTCTCACACAGTCTCATTTACAACAGATGAAAATCAGTATAATGCCTTTAAGTCGAAAATAGAAGTTTTGCATGTGAGTTATGAGGAATGAATTGATCAGAAAATAAAGATTGAAAAAGATGGCCATTGGCCACACCCAAATAAGAATTACACTTCCCCCTCCCCTATAATGAGTGTATGTAAATATATATATATATATATATATATATATATATATAGGTCTAAAACTATGTATGAGTGTAGGTGTATGTGTGTAACTGTGAAGATATTTATGCATAGATAGGTTTATATATGTATGTGATGAGAGTATTTGCATATTTACATACAAGTTATGTATGTATGTATAGCTTGGAGTATGTTTATATATTTGCAAATGTAGATTCATCTACAGTTATGTGTGTGTATGTATGTGCATAACTTGGATTATATTTATATAGGTATGTAGGTAGGTCTATAGATGTAGATAAATAGAGTAGTTAGACACATACATACATACATATATACTATGGATGTGTAACTGGGAGTATGTTTATATATATATATATATATATATATATATATATGTAGATTGGTCATGTATGTGTAACTGAGAATATATTCATTCAAGAAAGTAGGTAAGTCTACATATTAATAAAAACAATGTTTTTGGGTAACGTTTAGCGAATACATACATACAGACTCTGTCTATATGAGCATATATATCACTGGGAGTATATTTATATATATGTGATTGTAAACAAATCTAGAGTTATGTGTGCATCTGTGTTGGTAGATAAGCAGTGTCGTGTACATTTATATGTATATGATTATATATAGGTTGGTATGTATGTGTAGCTGAGTGTATGTTGATATCTATATGAATATATTTAGGTCAATAGGTGTCTACATGTGTATTTAAGGGTGTAGATTGGTGTATAGCTATGTACGCATGTATGCATGTATATTGATAGGTGTGTGTGTGTATGCTTGTTCATACACATACAAAGTTCATATTAAATCTACTTAGAAAAATATTTCAGCTTGAAAATATATTTTTTTAATATCCAACAACCTTAAATGTACATGCACAAATATCTTTTACAAACTAATATATTCATTGATATGATCTATTTATATATATGTCTGTGTGCATGTATATATATATATATATATATATGTTTCATGAAATATATAATATATATATATATATATTTCAAATTTGATACAACAGATATGTAGGCATATAAGTATATACATTCAATATATGCAAAAATTGTATGTATATATATATATATATATATATATGTGTGTGTGTGTGTGTGTGTGTGTGTATATATATATATATAAAATTGATGATGTATACAATATACCAAAATATATATTAAAAATGTATACATATAACAATATACATTACATAAATATATATACACACAATGTCTATAAATGCCAGATATATAATGTACATGTATATATATATATATATATATATATATATATATATATATATATATATATATATAATCTTGAGAGCTACGCCTCTAATCTTCATTTCTAAGTCTAGTAGGTAATTACATAGCTGACTGGTCACTTCTCTCTCATCTTCATCCCACCCCTTATCCACACCCACTCCTGATGGCTGAACCACCCCATCTCCCAAAACCATCTAACTTCATCTTCTTCCAGCCCCATCTTATATACCCTCCAGCATCCTGTCACTCAAATCTGTATTGCCTCACTTGATTGGGCGTCTGCCACCGATGCACACAACCCAGCAAGAGCTTATTGATTACACTGTCGATTCAGAGGTATTTATATCATTTGCTACTAAGACTGACCAACAAATACAAGGAGACTCTCAGAAAAGCTGACAAACTCCATTTTGGCAGCCATTTTGAATCTTTGTGGTCTTTTTTCAATGTACAAATAATCATCATCATCATCAAGGCATGCAAACAGCATGAATTCCTTTGACTGTCTCTCTCGCCATTTGTGCTAATCAGCCAACATTCTTGATAAGTCTTGCTCAGTTGGCTGGGGATGTAGAATACACTGACTGCATCTCTGCAGAGAGGTACCCCCGCCCAATGAGCGTCCTAGATATGACACTAAACAATCTGATGGTGAGGTTACAGTAATGCTGGAGCTTTAGGGAATGCGAAGTACCCCTTATGTGCAATCACTCCCAGGTCCCCTCTGGCATGGAGTGGTAGCACCTGAAAATATAACTAAACAGCATACTTTTACTAAACTGAATTCCTTGAAATAGAATTGTTTTGACATTTAAACTACATACTTATGCTAAACTTAATTGTTTGAAAGAGAACTGTTTTGACAAAAAATATACTTATACTAAACAGAATTGTTTGAGTAAGAACTGTTTGACTAAACTGAATAACTTGAAATAGAAATTTTTTTTAGAAACTGTGTACTTATGCTAAACTGAATTGTTTTAAATTGAACTGCATAAAATGTATTTGGCATTAAATAACCTACAAAGGTTGATATGTCATAAAATCCAAACAAACAAATAAACAAACTCTTGATAAGTCCTCTAAATGGGATTCATTATCAGCCTAAAGCTAATGAATTGTCAGCCAAAATTGGTGTGTCTGTAGATCAGAGTTCAGAGAAAAATCTTGCCTATGACTTCATGCATACTTCTCTAGCAGTGCCTAGCATGACTGGCTCATCTTACTTGGATGGTTAGTGAGATGGGAAGTAAGTTACCATACAGCTGCCATTTTGTAAAGTGCTGCTTCCAGGATCTATTCAAAACAGAATGCTGCATTTTTGTGTAGTTCTTTTCTGGCTTCCTTTTGGGGTGCTTTGCAAAAGTTCAAGTTGTGTAACCATACAGTAGTACTGACACAGCTATAGCTTGGAAGAATTATTGTTTCATTTTATCAGAGAGATCAGATTTTTATATGGTCTTTAACTTGTTAACAGCATGTTATTTTAGGTGACTTAATTCTCTTTACATGTATGTATCAACTATGGTTTTGGTTTTGTTTCATTGATAATCAAATCTGTGAATTAACTCATTTAGTTTTATTGAGTGCTTTAATAAGTTGGTTGTAACATATCTTTCACCTCCATCAAGTTTCTGCCTTTTTTTAAATTTCTTTTTTTCTTACATTTTGTGGCTTCATATATGCCATTGTAAAATGAATCCTTAAAAGGTGGTATTTTCCTTCCCTTTTTCTCTTTTTCTACTTGATTTTATCCTTGTTCTGTGATCTCTTTGAAAGCAACATTGAATATTTAAGCATGATGAACAGAACATGGTGTTTTAAAATTATTCCCTCTGCTGTGATCTATCTAAAAATTTTTTTCTTTTTCTTCTTGAGTAGTACTTATTTATCTTGTTCATTCATTACCCAGGGTATAACCAAATCTTATGGGCTGGATACTCAAGAAAGAACTTCAAAGTGCTTATTATTTCTTGAGTGAAATAAATTTACCTACTGGACATGAAAAGTCATATAAAAATATGGCCAATAGAAAAGAAATTCCCAGCAATACATGCTCAACAGATGACTCCATTCATAGAAACCTATGTAACCCAGGTGATTTCATATGTTTTTATACGTGGAAATGATCTCTAATTCATTCTCTACTAAGCAAAGAAATCCATGCGGCACTGAAATTCACATTAACCAGATTTACATGTCAAGAAATCAAACAATTATTTTGAATATCTTGAGAACCAGTTGCTTGGCAAAAAAAATCTCTTATGGGTTGATTGGTTTTGAAGCATGCCAACCCCTGTGGGATTATTTTATGCCAAAGATAGTTTAATTATTATGATCTTTAAATGTATATGGTACAAAAATGTATCTTTACAATCATATTAAACAGGTAAGCACTTCATTCTTAGTTACAGAATTAATGTTTTAAAAGTAAATGTAATTAAAAATCAATTTTTAACAAAGAGCTCTGTTTGACCCATTGATGGAACCTCAATAAAAACAAACACTGTGAGTTAGAATGAAGCAAGGTGTGACTCCATACTTTTCAGAACCAGAGCCTCAGATGAAGTGTTATATCCAGGACACACTTTCATGTGGAGTTATTCTGCTGTCACTCGATACCTGTGAGGAAGCATGATATTATCACAATTATGATGACCAATTGAGAAAGCATGCCAATAAAATTTTTTATTACTACTTTTTAAAATGTATTTTAGTTCTGCCTGATAAAGTTCATACCCTTTAAAATGAAAAATCATTAAAATGAATTATATATACACTCTAAAGATCAAAACAAAAAACTAATTCAATAACTTGAAGCATTAGTTTGTTTGTATATCCCTATCAGTTCAATGTTGGTCTCTTTTGAAAAAGCACAACTATAACCTTTATTCTTCATATCACTTTTATCCAAGAGATTTTTTTGAATATTTCTGTTCATATCTGTACTTGATTTCACATATTTTTTTCTATGACTGCTTTATATGTCATAGAATAATAATCCTATTATTCATTATGACTTTTTTGCTATTAACAGAAAGAGGAGTTGAAAAGTTCTTGGTCCTAGCAAGATGAGAATCAATTTTCTTTCTTTCTTTCTTTTTAATTTCTATCTTTTTTTGGGGGTGGGGTTTGTTGATTTTTCAGAGTTAAAGAAAGCTGAGAAATCATACGCCAAGTGAGTTGAACTGTTTGATGAATATATAGAATAACATATATGTTTTATGGCTCCTGAAAATTCCTTTCTTAGTCAGGCAGTGAACTTTTCAGAATCCACTTATAGTTCTTATTATTTCATTCCAAGTGAGTTTTTCACACCAGTTTTAACAGGTGGCTTTTCACTTACGTCAGAGTGACAGCAAGTCTCCTTGGATCCCTTTTAAGTATTCTAGCTGATTTTAGTAGTGCTGTTGTCTTGATTCTTCCCCTGATGTCCAGTCCTCCCAGTCTCTTTGAGAACCACTCTAATGGCACTGACTTAAAATGCTGTCACTGTCTCTTCGTGTTCCACAGCTTTTCTAGCTCTCTGACAAGATCCAAGTATTTGTCTATCATTTCATTTCCTTTATTTACTTTCTGAGATCCTCTAGAATGGCAAAATCCACTAGTTTACATGTTTTGTTTTGTTTTTCTTATTAATCAACATATAATAATGATAGTAGGTTATGTGGCGATAAAGACAAAACGATCAATCATATAATAAGTGAATGCAGTAAATTAGAGCGAAAAGAGTATAAGACTAGATATAACTTGGTGGAGAATGTAATTCACTGGGAATTGTGCAAAAAATTTAAATCTGACCATATGAACATGTGCTATATGCACGGTCCAGAATCCATCCTGGAGAATGAGATGCACAAACTTTTGATTTTGAGATACAAACGGATCATTTAATCTCGGCTAGACAACCAGATGCAGTCAACCAAAAAAAGAGAACTGGTCAAAGAGTAGACCTTGCTATCCCAGCAGATCACAGAGTGAAAATAAAAGAAAGCAAAAAGCCAGATTACCTAGACCTTACTAAAGAACTAAAAAAAACTATGGAACATGAAAGTAAAGTGCCATAAGAACCAATTGTCGTTGTTACATTTGGAACACTCTCAAAAGGATTGATAAAAGGACTGGAAGACGTGGAAATAAGAGGACAAGTAGAGACCATCCAGAATACAGCATTATTAAGATCAGCCCAAATACTGAGAAGAGTCCTGGAGACTTAAAGAGATTTGCTGTCTCTCAAAACAATCAGCTAACACTGGTGTGAAAAACTCTCAAAGGAGTAAATAATAGAAAAGAGGGAGGAAGAGGACTTGCCAGCATCGAAGACAGCATTGATGCATCCATACAACGACTCGAAGACTACATAGAAAAACACAAAGGAGGACTGATTACGGCCATCAGAAACAATACTGACAACATTATAGATAACAGAATGACAAAAACTAAGAAACAAAAATGGGAGGAAAAACAACTCCATGGGCGCTTTAAACAACTAATAAACAACATCTCGCACAACAAAACTTGGACATGGCTAAGAAAAGGAAACTTTAAGAGAGAAACAGAATCTCTCCTAATGGCAGCACAAAACAGTGCCATAAGAACCAATCATATCAAAGTGAGGATAGATAAGACACAACAAAATAGCAAATGCAGACTATGCGGTGACAGAGATGAAATCATCAATCACATAATAAACAAATGCAACAAATTGGCACAGAAGGAGTACAAGGCTAGACATGACTGGGTGGGCAAGGTGTTCTACTGGGAAATGTGCAAGAAATTTAAATTTGACCATGCCAACAAATGGTATATGCACAACCCAGAACCTGTCCTAGAAAATGACCCTCCTGTGGGACTTTTATATACAAACGGATCACCTAATCTCAGCCCTTATAATAATCAACTAAAAAAGAAAATCTGCAAAATTGTCCACTTTGCTGTCCCGGCAGACCACAGAATAAAACTAAAAGTATGTGAAAAGAGAGATAAGTACCTTGACCTTGCTAGAGAATTGAAAAATCTGTGGAACATGAGGATGACAATTTTACCAATTGTGATTGGTGCCTTTGGCACGGTAACTAAAAGATTATTAAAGAGCCCGGAAGATTTGGAAGTTGGCGACCGAGTGGAGACCATCCAAACAACAGCATTATTGAAAATGGCCAGAATACTGAGAAGAGTCCTGGAGACTTGCGGAGACTTGCTGTCACTCAATCTCCAGTGAAATACCATCAGCTTACGCTGATTTGAAAAACTCTAATGAGTAAATAATAATAATAATAAGTGAACAAATATGGTGTTCTGAGAAGAGTGGGTAAAGATATTTAAAAGCCCAACACCACTTACAGGCTGTTTCTTCAATACAAATAATTATGGAAGGGTTGATGATATGGGGCTGAGGGTCTTAATGACAAAGCGTAGGGAGTTAGACAAAGGTGAATCAGACTGAGGTGTAAAGAAGGTACAAACTGCCTTCAAATAACCAAAAAAGAGAGGAAAAAAATTAAAAAGTATACATTTATTGTATTGTTTAACTAATTTAAATACACTGAACTCTGTTTTCAGAAGAGAAATTTGAAAGAAATAAAAGAAAGGTTAAAAATGGTAAAAAATAAATAAATACTTTATATAAATTATGCTTTCATTTCTGCTAGTAATGCTTTTGGGAAGCATCCAGTGAAAACTGAACTTACTATCAAGTGATTGTGATTGGCCTATTAATCAATGAAGAATGGGAAATAAAGATAGAAAACATAAAAAGAAACAAAAAATTGAGAAAAGAAAAGAATTAGATAAAAAAAAAAAATAGAGGAATAAAAATGAAAAGAGAAAAAAAAATGTCACTGAAAATGCAGTGAGGAAGCAAAAAGAAATGAAAAAGAAAGAAAGAAAGAAATACGAAAAATAAAATTACTGAAAAGGGAAAAGAATAGAAAAATAAAGGTAAATAAAATGTCAGGAATTTAGAAAACTCAGAAAAATAAAATGAAATATTAATTTTTCAAAAACAGAAAAAAATATTAAAAATGAAAAAAAAAATTAAATGAAAGAGATAAGGGGGTAAAAATAGAAAATAAATAAATGAAAAATAAAATCTCTACCCTCCCCACAAATAATACCAAGAAAGAAAAATGAAAAGTAGACAAACAAAAAGAGAAAAAGAGAAAATGATAAATAGATCGATAAAGAAAGAAAAAGAGAAAATAATAAATAGATGGATAAAGAAAGAAAAAGAGAAAATAATAAATAGATGGATAAAGAGAGAAAAAAATAATAATAATGAATACATAAAGAAAAAAAAAACAACAAAATAATAAACTGATAGATAAAGAAAGAAAAAGACAAAATAATAAGTATATGGATAAAGAAAGAAAAATGGATGGGGTGGAAAATTTAAATAGAAAAGATAAAATAAAAAGATAGATATATCTAGGTAGAAAAATGAAACAAATGTAAAAATGAAAAACTTAAAAAAGGCAAAAAAACACAAACAGAAAAATGAATACCATGAAAAGGTCCAAAAACTAAAATTTTTAAAAGAAAACAATAATAAAAAAATTACTGAAAAGTAATGGCAGAAAAAGAAAAAAATAGTCTCATAAAATTTTGAATTTCCAAAGAATTTATTTTCTTTTTGAGACATTTTTCAAAGTGGATACCTTTTAACTTCCTTTGCTACTTTTCATCTTTATCTTTGCCCTAGTAGACGTCTGGAGTTGAGAATCAATTTTCAATGTCTCATTTGCTTTCCACAGTCTTCCATCAGAGTCTGTGTGAATGTGGATGTGTGCTTATATAGGTCTGCTCAAAAAAATTGTTTATCTATATGTATGTGATCTTATATTTCCTAAGATACATATGTTAGTGTATGCATATGGATGTATCTAAACCTACTTAAGAAAAAAATATATGTATGATGGTAGGTAAGTTGATAAATAAAAAATAAAGGCACGTATATATATATATATATATATATATATATATATATATATATTTATATATATTGATAGCAAGATAGAAGAATGTACAAATATTCCTGTCTTTTTACATATATATATAGACACACACACTCACATATATATATATATATATATACACACATATGTATATGTACTCATATATACATACGTATATACACAAACAAATATATATATATATATATATATATATGTATATATCAAGATAAGCACACACACATACATTTATGCATGTACAAAGAATGATCAAAATGTATTGAAACATTTAAATTTAAAATTTTTTTGAATTTTAGATTTAAATGATGATGTGTGCTCAGCTGCGAAAGTGATGATGTATAGACGTCCAGATAACAGTTAAGACAAGTCAGTGCAAGTTCAAAAAGAAAATTTATTAAAACAGCCTCAATAATTTTGCATTGTGATATTTCTTAAATTACTTATATAAGTGTATGAATATGGATCTATCCAAATTTATTTAAGAACATATAAATATAAATATATTTATAAACATATAAATGGAAAATAAAAACATGCATACCTATTGATGGACAAATATACTTCTTTCTCTTTATATGTTTAGGGAATTATAGCATAATGGCTAAAGTGCTGGACAGTGGCCTTCAATTTAGTCTGTCTGAAACTCCATTTGTACAATTATGTTTACTTTTGGGCTAATTGCCTTGGGAAAGGTATGAACCCCTTATCCTCCCACCAATGGCTTAAATAGTGCCACCACTGTTCTTCTACAAGAATGACTTTGGCATTAAATTTAATATATCATTAAACAAAGAAACCAATCCAAACCTCAAAATGGTTGGGGATGTGCATATGTATATATGCACACCCTCAAAAACGTGTGCTTATGTATATATGCACACATACAAAAACGGTGTCATCAAAATGTACCTAAACTTAAATTTTATCTTTTTTTATTTAAGAATTAAATGAGGATATGTGCACTTGTATGATAAAGTAACAATGTCAGGATGTCTAGTCATTAGTCTACATAAGTCAACACAATTTCAAAAAGAAAATTATGAAGTCATCTCCCATAGTTTTTGACTCAAATATTTTTAGCAAAGCAGAATTGTGCAAATGCAATGCCATCCATACTAACCAAACCTAGCTCCATGTAACTTTTTCTTGTTTCCTCAACTAAAAATTCCTCTTTAGGGTAAGTGAGGACATTAAAAGAAATATGATGGCACAGCTCTACAACATATCAAAAGATGAGCTTCAAAGGTTCTTCAACCAATGGAAAAGTTGCCAAATTAAGTTGAATGCCAAGGGGACAATTTTCAAGAAAATTAACATGTCATTCAATGTTTATTTCTCTCTTAGTAAATACAATATCAGTCTCAATACTTTCTGAATATGACTCAGACTCACTCTCATAACTATATATATATATATATAGAGAGAGAGAGAGAGAGAGAGAGAAAGAGAGTATTAGTCAGACGTTAGGATAAGTATGGACAGAAAAGTAAATGTAGAAAGGAGTAAATGGTTAGTAAGAATATAGTATTGCATTGATCTTCCTAGTACACATGACTTGTCAACCAGTCTTCAAATCAGAATTTGAAATTTTTTATGCTGTGTGACAGTTGAAATGGATTTCTTCTTAGTGCAACACCTGGCTGAAGTACACATGGGAAGTAGAAGCCATATGTCTCATAATAATTACAAAGAAAGTGGGTAAGCATTGTAAGATAGACACCCTTTTACAGAAAGGTGGTCAGTAAAACAGAAAGAGTGAAAATCAGACCTCATGTAAAATCAAGTCTTCAGCTCCATCTTGTGGTAGAAAATAAAACTTTTCCTCAAATGTCTCTAATAATTCCTAAATGTTTGGTTCAAATTGAGCCAAAAATTCTGGAGTCTTAGCAGTATAGACAGATATATATATATAATTACCAAACCCTTCCACCATAGGCAGGATGCCACACAAGATCAATTTTTAAGCAGGGTATCGCTGTTTTAAATTCAGTTTACCTTCTCCTTACCAATTTGAGAGAATCCAGTCTCTCTAACCATTACCTATACTTGTGAGAAGAGGTGGATTCATGCCTTTCCTACAGGCATAAGTTCATCTAGGATTTGAACTCAAAGCATGGATTACATTTTTTATGAAGATAATCATTTTGCTGTATGCATTACAATATATATATATATATATATATATATATATATATATATATATATTTCATTAAACAATATAGACGTGTTTTGTCTATATATTTTTGTATATGTCCTTTCCAGTTGCCTAATTGATTTTATAATATCCAGAGGGAATTGGTGGATGAAACTCCTATAACTAATTGTTACCCTAGTACTTTCTGCCCAATGTTAGGCCATCATCACATATACAAAAATAGGTAGACAAAACATGTGTATATTGTTCAGTGAAATATGAAATATGCATTAATAAAGAAATGCTGCTCAAATACACACACACAAGCATATATATATATATATTATTCCTTCTTTTTTTGTTGGCTACACAGCAGTTGTTTTGAGCAGCAGCATGTGTAATATTATTTTACTCCTTGAGAGTTTTCACACCAGTATCAACAGATTATCTGAGTGACAGCAAGTCGCCTCATATGTGCAGGACTCCTCTGAGTATTCTCATCGATCTCAACAATGCTACGGTCTGGATGGTCTTGATTCTTCTAATGATTTCCAATTTGTCCAGACTTTTTTCCAAACCTTTTAAAGACTGTTCCAAGCACACCAACACTGTTGGTATTACCGTCAACCTCATATTCAACAACTTTTTTAGTTCCGTGGCAAGGTCCAAGTATTTGTTTATCTTTTCACTTTCTTTATTTTTCTCTGTGTTCCCCTGAAACAGCAAAATCTACTAAATGACAAGTTCTTTTTTCCTTGTTAATCAATACCCATTCTGGTTTTCTAGCTGAGATTAGGTGTTCTGTTTGTATTGCAAAATCAGAAAATTTTAAATGACTCATTCTCTTGGAGGCATTCTGGTTTCTGTTTATATGATTTGGCAATATGGTAAAATTTTAATCTCTTGTTCAATTCCCTGTGTATCATCTTTCCGACCCAATCATGACTACTCTTGAACATCTTTTGTGCTAGGTTGCCTCATTTACTTATTATATGTTTAGCCATTTCATCTTTTTCTCCATATAATCTACAATAGCGATTCCGTTGCTAATTATCAATTAGTTGGTCCTTATGGTGTTATTTTGTGCAGCTATCATAAGAGATTCAATCTCTCTCTTGAATTTCTCTTTCTTACCCATGTCCAAATCTTCTCATGAGCAATTTTGAGCATTTTGTTGCTTAAAATATCCATTCCATTTCTCTTTTCTTGTTCTTGTTCTGTTGTTATGTTGCTATTATGATTACTTTGGATAGATTGATAAAATTTCTATTTCTATTTTGCTTAATATCTGAGCCTAAAACAAAATTCACTTGAGAGCTTTTCTGGCGGAAACAAGCAAATGACGGGACCACAAAAACATTGCAGACTACCAGCAAAAAGAAATTTGCATATTAAGATTCCTACCTAAGGTTCCTACAAGTTTGTCGCAATGGGTGATACATAAGCTCCGCACCCACTAAGCATAATTTGCAGTGATCGGCTAGCTAATGAAGCTATGAAACCCTCAAAACTGCTTCGCTACATTCAGACAACCCCCCTTGCATTAAAAGACAAGCCCTTGCAATTTTTTGAAAGAAAAAAATGTCAACTTGAAGGACAACGCCAGTTATTGAAGGTCACCACTTCAACAAATGTGTCATAATGGGGAGGTGGAACGAGTTTCCTTCCCGTTATATTTAAAAGGAAAATAAATGAATCAGAATGAGATATCGAAAGGTTTTCAAGAAGTTTTAATGGTAGCCGGAATAAAGGGTACCTTTTGGCTGCAAGTCTCGTAGAAAGGAAAAAATGGTTATCAAGTTGAGAAAGAATAAAATGTCTAAATGTCTGAGCAGTATATGCATCACTGTAGACATGGCAAATATTGAGTTGCTGATTTTAGAACAGGAGTGAATGCTCAGCCGTAGATGTGTGGTCCTGGTTGCTGTGGGGGAGAAGTAATTGCTGTCTCCTTAATGTTGTCCAGGAATGAAGTAGCTGAATTGTCAGAGGCGGGATTAATACGTCTAGTCCATTTACAACTGGGAACCCCTTGGTCTTGAAGTGTAGACCCAAAGGTTCATAAATTAGACGGCTCTATACTCATGGTGGTGAGTTGCTGCTGATAAGGGAACAGACAGAAATACGTCAGTCCAGCTCGAAAGATTTTGAGGAAGAGGTAGTTTGGTGAGCTTTCCCTGAATTTGATATGCACGGGAAAGTCGTCTGGGCTAAATGAGATTTGTCATCCGCATAGGGTGAAAATATATGACAAGACCAATGGTCGAAATAATTTACGCCACCAAACATACAAAGTTCTTTCTGCTACATGTGTCAACCCTGAAAGTACTGCATTATTAAAGCTAAAGAGGTCTTTACTATTGAGGAAGAATTGATTTTGCCTGCTACAACAGTGATTAGCGGTGAAATGTTTGGAGTGAATGAGGTGAAAAAGGTAGCAAAAGTCCTCCTTTCAACTACTACCATAACAAAAAGAATTGATAAAATAGCAGATGATGCTGAGGTACAGTTGTTAGAGAAGATAAAATGAGTCATCGTGGTATGCAGTTCAAATGAACGACTCTACTGATGTTGACAATAAGGCCATCTTACTCATTTTTGTGCGATATATCTTTCAAGAGGAAGTGCATAAGGATTTATTATGTGCACTATTTTTGCTAACCAACACCACAGCTGCAGAACAATTTAAGTCCTTGAACGAAGACCTATCAAGAAGACTTGATAGGTCATTTTAAGTCAGTGTATGCACAGATGGAGGGGCTGTGATGACTAGATGGCTTTCAGATCTGACAACATGGGTCAAGAAGGTTGTTTTCAAATGTGAGTCTACACACTGTATCATCCATAAGGAAATGCTAGTAATCCGAAAACTATCACCTGAGCTTAACAGTGTTTTGCAAGATGTGATTAAATTTATTAGCCACATCAAAATACCAGCCCTTAATCTGCATTTGTTCGATCAGCTCTGTGAAAAGATGGATGCTGAACATAACTGCCTTCTCTTGTACACAGAAGTTAGATTTTTTTTTGGCAAATCACTGATTAGAGATTTTGAGTAGCGAGAATACTTGCAGAGATGTATTCTTGAAAAAGAGTCACTACTGGCAGAGTATTTTATCAATACTGATTGGGTCTCAAAACTTGCTGACCTGTGTGACATTTTTAACTTTCTGAATGAACTCAATCTCTCACTTCAAGGAAAAATGACAACTATTTTCATATTGCATGACCATAATTTTCATAATGCATGACATCTTTTGCAGCTTTCAAAAGAGTTTTACCATTACTTCCCAATCGAAAAAGACTCCAAAACAGCAAATGAATGGATCTGTAACCCATTTGTGAACAATCCAGGTCAACCTACCCTTATACCTACTTGAAGAGGAACAACTGGTTGAGATTGCCAATAATGGTGATCTTCGATCCATGTTAGAGACAACTTCAAATCTCTTTGAATTCTGGATTAAAGTCAAAGCAGAATATCCTGACATTGCTACAAAAGTATTGAAAGTTCTTCCATTTCCAATGACATATATTTTTGATGTAGAGTTTACTTCAGCTACAACCTCCAAAACAAGACAATGGAGTAGACTGGAACCAAAACCAAAATGGCTTCAGAAGAAATAGATCCACGACCTCACAAATATTAACCATCCGTAGAATCCTTGAAGGTGTACGGGCAAAGAACCTACAAGCGACATTAATATTTGTCGACTTTACCAAGGCTTTCGATTTCATTCACAGAGGGAAGATGGAACAAATCCTACTAGCATACGGCATACCTAAAGAAACCGCAGCGGCAATAACGATTCTCTCTAGAAACACTAAAGTAAAAGTACGATCACCAGATGGAGACACAGAATACTTTGACATTGTAGCAGGAGTACTTCAAGGAGACACACTGGCTCCGTACCTCTTTATCATTTGTCTAGACTACGTACTTAGAACATCGATTGACAAAATCAAAGAGAATGGCTTCGAACTGACGAAGAAAAGAAGCAGAAGGTACCCCGCAACAACAATTACCGACGCCAACTATGCCGATGACATAGCGATACTGACAAATACACCTGACCAAGCCGAAACACTTCTGCATAGTTTGGAACGAGCAGCAGCAAGCATAGGCATCTATGTTAATGCACACAAAACGGAATATATGTGCTATAACCAAACGGGGGACATCTCCACTCTAGAAGGAACCTCTCTTAAACTAGTAGACAAATTCACGTACCTAAGAAGCAGCGTCGAATCAACCGAAAAGGACATCGAAACGAGGTTAGCGAAAGCATGGACAGCTATCAATAGGCTATCGATTATATGGAAATCAGACCTATCCGATAAAATGAAACGCAGCTTCTTCCAGGCAGCGGTCACATCGATACTGCTATATGGGTGCACTACATGAATACTAACAAAACGGCTGGAGAAGAAGGTAGATGGCAATTACACAAGAATGCTGCATGCAATCCTGAACAAGTCCTGGCAGCAACACCCCACAAGACACCAACTGTACGGCCACCTGCCCCCTATCACGAAAACTATTCAGGTTAGACGAACCAGACATGCGGGACACTGCTGGAGAAGCAGAGACGAACTCATAAAAGATGTACTCTTATGGATCCCCACACATGGCCGCGCAAAAGCAGGACGACCAGCACGAACATACATTCAGCAGCTATGTGAGGATATGGGATGTTGTCCTGAAGACCTACCTAGGGCGATGAACGATAGGGAGGAGTGGCGAGAGAGGGTCAGGGATATCCGTGCTACCAGCGCGATATGATGATGATGATGGATATACTTAACACAATTCGAGTGTTACTGTCTCCCATTATCCCCCAATGGGACTGTCTAGTAGCAGAGAAACAAGACCAGGGCTCCCGCTGATTGCATTATGGTGAGTTGATATTATAGTGCAAAATTTTTGTAATTGCCTAATAGAAAGTGTATTCAGATTAAGTACTGTGAACTGACAAAGGTTTTTTATTATTGGAACACCCGCACCTTTAACCGGAAACATTTTCATCCATAAAACTCGTTCCTGGTACAAAAAAGGTTGAGTTAAGCGTTAAGAAAAGAAAATTTGAAGACCATAACAAGGGCAGGAGAATAAGCAGTCTCTCCAAGCATTAAAGCCTCGCTAGCGAAAATCAAACTCTCTCAAAAATTAACCTGACTGATTAACATAGGAAGACTGTACCAGTCAAATTCCTCAACTTGTCTTTCAACACAAAAAAAATGATACAACTTCCTTATATATCTTGTATATGTTATTCTTATACAATTGTGTTTCAATAGATATTTATTATCAGCTAACTAAGAGTTTTTCTTGTCAACCTTTTTTGTACCAGGAACGAGTTTTATGGATGAAAATGTTTCCGGTTAAAGGTGCGGGTGTTCCAATAATAAAAAACCTTTGTCAGTTCACAGTACTTAATCTGAATACACTTTCTATTAGGCAATTACAAAAATTTTGCACTATAATATCAACTCACCATAATGCAATCAGCGGGAGCCCTGGTCTTGTTTCTCTGCTACTAGACAGTCCCATTGGGGGATAATGGGAGACAGTAACACTCGAATTGTGTTAAGTATATCCATCATCATCATCATATCGCGCTGGTAGCACGGATATCCCTGACCCTCTCTCGCCACTCCTCCCTATCGTTCATCGCCCTAGGTAGGTCTTCAGGACAACATCCCATATCCTCACATAGCTGATGGCAACATCAGGAAAACTTGTTTCAATCGATCAACCTGATCATCTAAAGAAGTTCTGAATAGATTGTATAATCCCTCTTTTGTGGATCTTTCAAAAACAAGAGAGTTGATAAAATAACAAGCTGGAAACACATATTGTTGTCATAGAACTATGGTCACATTATTACCGTGACTAGCATAGGACCACATCTGTAGTAATCTTTCTTGGCTCTTTTTAATGTACTCCTTGAGACCTTGTTTAGATGCATCAATACAATTCTAATCACAAACGAGTCCCCCTCTTCTCTCTTTTCTTGACATATATAATTTATGCCATCTCTCATGCAAAATCATTAATTTTCGGTTCCTTTGCTCTATTTGTCTGAGTTTCTCTCTTGTTCTTTTCTGAGAAGAGTCCTAGAGACCTGCAGAGACTTGCTGTCACTCATTCTCCAGTGAAAGACTAGCAGGTAATGCTGCAGTGAAAAACTCGCAAGGAATAAAATTATTATAATCATAAATAAAAATACAAGAAAATAAACATAAATCATACAAAAAAAAAGAAAATAAATTAACAAATCACAAAATGAATACAGCCACATGACTAACCACATGCCCAAAAAAAACATCTCTGTATAAACTCAACTGTTCTTCCCACAAACTAGGTTGTTTGGTTGTGTTTTACGGCATCTCAATCCTTGAAGGTAATTCAATGCCAAATCCTGTATATATATATATATATATATATATATATATATATTTAATATGATTTATAAATGAATTGTTTGTAGGTAATAATTTTTAAATGGACTAAAGTTCATTTGTTTGCACACAGTTAAATGATTTCAAGTATTGCTATTTAATACTAATAGTTTTATTTGCATAGAATTAAATAGTTTCAAGTAATACCATCTAAAACTAATAGTTTTATTTGCTTACAGTTACAGTGTTTCAAGAATGGCAATTTAGCACTAATAATTCTAGTCAACAATATTCATTCATTTGTACACAGTTAAATAGCTCCAAGTACTTCTAAGCAATACTAATGATTCAATTTAATACCAGTTACTTGTTTGCACACTGTTAAATGGTTCCAAGTTTAGAAACGAATATTTCTATTTGACTCATAGATGGAACCCTAACAAGTAATACCTCTCTGGGTCAGAGTTAACCGGGGAATAATGACAATTATGGGGTAATCCACATTTTCCAATGCTCTAGGACTGGAACCTCACCATCAGATTATTTAGTGTTATATCCAGGTCACTCATTGTAGGGAAGGGGTTTTACCTCTCTGCAGAGATGGTATATTCAACAGCCCCAGACACATTTGCTTTCACAAACTAAATTACCCTTCTGTTCACAATGGTATATTAAGGGATCCCACGTAGGTGAGAAACTAAAATTCACCAAATACCAGAGACTCTGTGTCTACGCGATCCAAACTACATATGCTCTATCACTAATATTTGATATTCCTTATTTATAAATACAGCAAACCATTTAACTATATATATATATATATATACACACACATGTTCAGGACTTGTTCAGGATTGCACGCAGCATTAAAGTAAAGTTGGCGACCATAGTTGAGGGTAACCCGAAGGCTCCCTTTTCGATAGCTACTACACCAATGTGTAGGGGAGGGCGCTACTCCTTCCCTGGATTGCTCTACTTTACCCTTGATCCGTACCTTATAATGCTGAGTGCTAAGCAAGGAGGCATCAAGTACCATTTTTTGAGTCTTTGGTATGACTCGACCTGGGATTGAACCCAGGTCTCCCTCCTGGCAGCAACACCCCACAAGACACCAACTGTACGGCCACCTGCCCCCTATCACGAAAACTATTCAAGTTAGACGAACCAGACATGCAAGACACTGCTGGAGAAGCAGAGATGAACTCATAAGAGATGTACTCTTATGGATCCCCACACATGGCCGCGCAAAAGCAGGACGACCAGCTCGAACGTACATTCAGCAGCTATGTGAGGATACGGGTTGTTGTCCTGAAGACCTACCTAGGGCGATGAACGATAGGGAGGAGTGGCGAGAGAGGGCCAGGGATATCCGTGCTGCCAGCACGATATGATGATGATGATATATACACACATACAAATTCTGAAATAATCATTATCAATCTATTTTATAATTTGAAGAATTAATAATATCACATATATCAGATAGAAATAAACAAAATGATCTTACAATACCAAAAAATATTTGACGATGCAATTTTGTTAAGTATATGACTCATTTTTATTTTATTTTTTGAAAAATTTAATTTAATTTCTAAGTGGCTGGCCCAATTTACAATAAGACTTATGTTGCTTGTTTTAAGGTTATGGTTGATTAACCAAATTATTACAGCTGAGAATAATTGTAACAGCTATGAAAAAAACAATTGCTTATGAAAATAATAAAAGATGTTATTTTAGAAAAAAATTATTTAAAAGTTATTAATGAAACATTTATTTTCCATCTTATCTTTTTCAAATATCTGTTCTTTTTTGTTTATAATTATTTTTTAAAGCAACATGCATATTATTAGTTAACCTCACTTGAAAAAAATTGATACCGTTGTTAAATTATTTAGCAAACTACTTAGAAACTTATTTTAAAAAGAAAGAAGCAGTTGATAAAATTGGTTTTAGATAGTTAAACACAGCAGCGTTATATATAAACACAATAAAAATTTTAGTAATATATCAGGACTTAGAATACACAGACTGTATCTTCTGCAGAAGGCTAAGACCTCCTGATTTAAAAAAGTGGGTATCCTGGGTATGATTCTAAACTGCCTGGTGGTGAGGCTCCAATTCTGGAGATCAAGGGAATATGGAGTACCCTTTTATTACTATTACTCCCAAGTCCACTCTAACCTGAACTGATACTAATTGTTAGGGTCCCATCTATGAGTTAAATAAATCTGTTTAAAAAACCTACTTATTTAATAGGTCTGTATGTAAAAAGAAAACTCTTAAGAAACAACTAGAAAAAATATAAACATGATTCCCTAACCTATCGGCATAAAATAACCCTAGACAAGTTGACATGTCATTAAAATCAGTCAATCAATCTTTTAGTAATATATGAAAAAAAATGTGAATTTACTTTCAGATTTACAAATTGAATTGCTTCAAAATTCAATTAATAACTTCATCCCTTAATAGAGTGTGTCAAATGTTTTGCAGTACATATATCATTTGACTGAAGCAACTCAAGCCTTGGAAAGTACTCACTGTGGTTATTAGTATGGTGATAGTTGGTGTGCTGACACATAGAACATTTCTTCACTCAGCATGCAATCTGAAAACCACCAATGAATGTGCCACATTGTCTAATTCAAGAACTTATGCTTCATGAGTTCAAACTGGCGCATAACATGGTGGATGCAACCAAAAACCTTTGAAATTCTGATTGGGTAGCAAAAGGTTTGATGATCAAGGAAGGCTGGGTAGGAATAAAACTGAAGATTCTGAGGCCATGCTCAAAGCCAGAGAGGCAAATCTAGTGAGTAAGACATAAAGAATACCAGGCAAACACAGCATCTCACAGTTCAGTATGGTTGATCATTTTCATGACTTCAGCAGAAGCATTCAGAGCTGTTGAATCGTGCTTCATGTTAACTAAATATTGACTCACTCTAGTTGTGTTTGCCTATAAATTTCATACTCTAAATGGGATAGAAGTAGATATTTTATCATCAAATAGGTGCAAACTTCTCGGTTTTGTATCTATTGTGTTGTGATCAGAATGTCAATATTTTCTTATATTACTGTTTTTATCTAGCCTCTATAAAGTAATCTAGCTAATAATGAGAATAAATAAAAAAAACTTGATTTAAGTCATTCTAAAAACAATGTACCATAAACCTCATGAACAAACTGAAGAAGTTGGTATTTGGCTGCAAAAAATTTCAACTGCACACCCAATGAATCATTGAATAAATCAAAGCATGGTGTTTTAATAATACTGTTCTTTTTATAATGATGAAATAATCCATAAGTTATTACAATAATGAATTTAATAATAAAAAGTATTTATAGATTAAATCAAATTTGAATTTTGATTATAATTTGGGTTCAAATAATTATTTAGATATTACTTAAAAGTCTCATGTTTATGCATATATATATATATATATATATATATATATATATATATATATATTCATTTATTTATTTGAATATATATATTGTGTTAATATAACCAACTAAAAATGGACAATCATTGCAAGATTTTTATGATAAATAAATGTGAAATTTTCAAACTTAGAGAATAAGGTAATTTTCAGTCCAATTTGCAACTGAATGATGATTATATAGGTTCTATATTTAAGCTGAACATTATTTTTCAACCACTCTAACTCTTGAGAGAACATAAATAACTATGAAATATTAATTAGAATCATTCATTCCTTTTTAAACAGAAACATAGATAACATCATGGACAGCAGTTGACTATGAAATTCTAATTAGAATCTTTCACAGTTTTCTGAATAGAAGCATCGATATCATCATGAACCACTGTTACAATAGGAACTTAACAGGTTCACAGGTTATCACATTTTTAATATAATTAATATCATGACCATAATTATATATTTAATTATTTTCATAATTATAATTCATTATTGATAAAACAAATGATGCATTATTCTTTTTATTAATATTACTTAGAATTAAGTTTATATCCAAAATACATTTAAATAATAAATTGATTTATGAAAATCTAATTTTTAAATATATGTTTCTTTAACCTAAGAAAAACATGTCATCGCAAGAATTTTGATTGGGCAATAGCATCAAAATGAATTAGCATGAAAAATAAACTCCCCTGTTGTTTGTGCTAGGTAGGTGAGAATTAATAATAGCTTAGTCCAAGGTTTATTTCAGCACAGGCAGCAACTTCTCCCTCACCTAGAATGTGTAAGGGCCGGATTTATAGCCCAGTAGTAGAGGTGTTCTCAAGGAGGATGCTAATAGAAGTTGAGCAATTTTTTGCACCACCCTGCAGAAGTTTGCTTCTTGCATTGGACCCACATTAAACTAACCTCCAAGTCATATCTAGGTCTTCTGAGGAGTCAGATGAATGCATCTAACTCGGTGAATAATTCAGTTTCCCACCCACTTTGCAATTTAATAATAGTAGTGTGGGTTCTGCATTCATGCTTATTTTAATCATCCTAATTTTTCAAAGGAAAATAGTTATTAGATTTTTACTATAATTATTAGAATAATTCTCTTATTTTATTTGCAAATAGGATGCAATTTGGCATTAAGCAAAATGATCACTGAAGATGGCCTTTTAGTATGATATATTCCTTAATATTAAATATCTAGCCACAATTAATATTTTTTATGATAATGATATTCTTTCAATAATCCTAAAATACATTTTGGCACTTGTAAAACCTGAGCAAGTGTAACTGTTTGGATGAAATGTGCTAATGAAAATAACTTTAATGAAAGGAAAAAAACATGAAGAAAGAAAAAAGAATTGTAGACAAAGGAACAAGACTTGTTTTTTGGGTCTAATTAAGATACATAAACATTTTGGCAACTTTTATTGGATGGTTGTTTATATGGTTTGTTTTTTTTTCTCATATTCTCCTTCTTTTTTTCCTTTCAATCCTTCTCTAGCCAATCAATTGATATCATTCTCTTCTTTTTCCAGTCTTTTCCTTTTTTCATACATTTTCCCTCCAAAAATTCTTTCATTTTTCTTTACTTTAGTTGTAGATGTCTAATCTTTGTTGCTTTGATTACGGGCTTCTTTTTCATTTCTTTCATTCTCTGAGACATTGTATCTATTTACGTAATTTCTTTTCTCTTTCTTCATCACTTTTTCTTTTCTCTTTCTTTATCACTTTTTCTTTTCTTTTTCAGTTTTCTCTCCTTTGTCATTTTTTCCAGATTCTTCTTTCACAATTTCTTTCTTTATTATCTCTCTCTTTCATGCAACATTTTTGCTTTCTTTACATTTTTTTTTTTTATATTTCTTTTTTTCATTTCTTTTTCTTCTATTTATATTTCCTTTTGAATAAGTTTTTCTTCTTCTGTTCTGCTTCTACTCAGCATCATCTCTTTCTCCATTTTTCAATCCATTATTTTTGCTGCAGGCATCTTTTTACATTTTTCTTATTTTTTCTATTTCTCCTT
Organism: Sepioteuthis lessoniana; assembly: GCA_963585895.1. Classification (NCBI taxonomy): domain Eukaryota; kingdom Metazoa; phylum Mollusca; class Cephalopoda; order Myopsida; family Loliginidae; genus Sepioteuthis; species Sepioteuthis lessoniana. Next base: position 93,043 of record CAUZXS010002612.1, on the reverse strand, counting down.
CCAAATTTTATTTTTTAATTTCATTTTTTTTATTATAATAAATACTAGTTTCCCAGTAATAAATGATGCACTTAATAATTCATTTTTACTCATTATCATTATTAACTATGACCAGTCCTGCTGATTGTCTTGTGAATTTCGGGAGTTTTCTCATCACTTATTTGTTTTTCCACAATTTTTTCTGTTTTTTTTTTTTTTACTATTTACTAAAATTTCTTCATCTACTTTTTTCTTCATCTACTTTTTTTTTATCATCGTCTTGAACGAGAGATCAGTGATGTTCAAGGATGGATTAAAAAGTTGATATGATAACATCCTATCCATTGTTGAAGACTTTGACCAATGGGATCCCAGCTCTGCAACGTCAATGGAAGAAGTGTGTGAACTATGGCAAGGATTATGTTGAAAAATAGATCTCATTGGGTCACATTCCATGAGAGTATCTTGGTCAGCCTATATATTTTTTCTGTCAACCCTTGTATGATCTTAATTAGTGTCCAACATGGTCTATAAATCTGAGAATACCCCCAAGACATAAAAAAGATTAAAGAAAGAAAGAAAAAGAAAGAGTGTACATAAAATAAACACATCTAAAAGAAGTAATTTAAAAAAAAAAAAAAAGCATTAAAAGGAAGAATAATAAAAGATAAGTGTAGAAGAATTGAATAAAATCTAAATGATAAAGAAAGTATAGATTTCTAAATAGGAAAACTAGTGGCAGAAAAGTAGCAAGAGTGATTGCTATGGACGGATTTGGAAGATTAGAAAGGGAAATAAGAAAAGCAAGATAGAAAAGCTTGATGAAGAGAAAAAAATGTAATCGAGTACAGGTATGATATAGAAAAATAATTGTTAGATAAATGTGTCTGCCTGTTTCATTAAATGTGACTGACCAGGAATTCCTTATAACAGCAATCTTTTATAATTACTTATTTGAATATATATTTGCCTGAAAGTTTGCTACCTAAAAGTTTTGGGCATATAGCCATAATAAAAAATTACTAATCCGAAATCTAGTTTCCACCTTTTCCTTTGAAGTGGACCCCTCAGACATATATGCAAGGATCTGACAAAATGTGCCAGCAAAATTCCACACTGAATTAGTTCACAAGTCCAGTAGCTCAAACATCTGTAAGTGCATACGTCTCTCTCTCTCTCTCTCTCTCTCTACTATATATATACATATATATATGTGTGTGTGTGTGTGTGTGTGTGTGTGTGTGTGTGTTATCTAATTGAACTTAGGTCCCTGTCAATTATATGGCATCATGTCTATGCAGTTATACCACATATATCATTCTTTGGATTATATATATATATATATATATATATATATATATATATATATGTAATTGTTATCATTGCAGGATATGAACACTTTAACTTGTGTTCAAATCCTGGATGAGACTGTTTGAATTTCACATGAAGCTAATACCCTTGGGAAAGGTAGGAATCCTTCTATTCTCCCTTCAGTTCATTTCCAAGATGATGGCATGCCTTGTTGAGGTAATTATCATTTATGAACTTGAGCTTAGTTTTGTACAAGATTAGAAATGTGGAGCTCCAAGTTAGTATCAAATTCACTAGTGATAATCTGCTAGCTTAATTTCATCACACAAGTTGGACACAAAAATATTAAGCATAGCTTAGATTTGGTACAAAACTAGAAGTATGTTATTTACCCAACCCCTCCATCATGTGATAGAATGTCAATTTTTTAAGCAAAGTACAACTAATTTGAATTCAGAGTTCTTCTCCTAGAATTTTTGACATACCAAGGTTAAAGAGCCCATTCTGCCCATCTTTTTACTCATTGCTGGAAGGAGAATAGATGGATTCATACTTTTTCTTAGAGTATTAGCATGTATTTGAACTCAGTTTGCTATATTCATTTTCTATTATGATAAAACTGCCAAGACCAAAAGTGAAAGGCACCAAGGGATAATCAAACTCACAGTTAAGTGGTAACTGATCTGCTAGACTTGGTTGCTAACAATTACACCAAAATGAGGCACCCAAAACTAAACAATTGTGAAAAAGAAGAAAATGAAATGATATCTGAGTGTAGAGTCAAAAACTGATTTAAGCATTAAAAGGATAGGGAAATTAAAGATAGTAAAATAAAAGGAATCATAAAATAAAGCAGAAAAATAGACCAGCATAAGTTTTTGATTATGATACTTTGAAAAGCAAGGTAGAGAAAAACCATCCATACTTCAAAAACTTTCAAAATAGCTGGGATTATCAAAAGATACCACATGTAAAACATTAAATCAACTTCAAAAATATACAATTAATTTAAAAATAAAGAAATACTTTTGATACACCCTTATATTTTGGCAAATGTATATTTTGAATAAAAGTGTTTATTTTATGTGAGAAAATCTTTATATATATTCAGCTAAATACATGCTCTTTTTTAGTCACATGACAATTATGTGGTTGGTATACATGTAATTATATATATAAATATATATTCCATTGACTCAGATGTTTCCAGTCCAGTCAGCTGGGCCTGTAGAATACACTGACTGTATCTCTGCTGAGAGATATGACACTAAACAATTGGATGGTGACGCTCTGGAAACACAGAGTACCCTTTCATTGCCATCACTCCCAGGACCACTCTGGTTCAGAGTGGTAGCACCTGATAGGGTCCTATCTATGGAGAAAAAAACTGTTTGATACTTAAATTGAATTGCTTGAAATAGAACAGTTTGTTCAGTTGACTGTGTGCAAACAAATGACTGACATTTATTTGGATTGGAGATACATAACAGCACTTGAAACCACTTAACTGTGTGCAAACAAATGAGTAATGTTGAATTGAATAATTAGTATTAAATAGCAGTACTTGAAACCACTTGACTGAGTGCAAACAAATGATTAGTATTGAACAGAACCATTTGTGTTAGCAATAATTGAAGCCATTTAACTGTGTAGAAACAATTGCAATACTAGTGTGCAAACAAATTAGTTCTTACTCATTTAAAAAGGAAATTACTGGCAAACTAATCTTACGTATCAGGTATATCTATTTAAATGAGTGCAAAAAATGACTACTAAATTGTGACTGTTATATAGCAATACTTGAAACCATTCATGTGTGCAAACAAATGATTAGTAGTAAACAGAATTATCCATATTATATAGCAATACTTGAAAACATTTAACTGCGAGCAAAAAATGAGCTCAGGCTCATTTAAAAATGTGATGAACAAAATGTGTTAACGAATGTATGTATAAACAGAATTTGGCATTAGATAATCTACAATGGTTGATATGCAATAGAATAAAACCAAAGCGATGAAAATGCTTCATATTTTGACTGTATTCTCAATTACATAGTTGATAAATGAAACTTATTGAAATGAAACTATTAGAAAAAAGGTTTTTCTACTGTTCTGCTAGTCAGCATTAGAGCACTTTTTAATTTATCAGACATTTTTAAGCAATTGTTTATATCTATCAGTTATCTATCTATCTATCTATCTATATATATATATATATATATATATATAAAAGTTTTAGTACCAAGTTTCTTAAAACCTAGGATACCAGCATCTTATTTTTTCTAATGGAACATTTTACAGTCAAAATGTATGTTATTAGGTAGTATTTATAATCTAACTCTTCAGCACAGAAACTGTAACCAAATATAGTAATCTTTCAATGCTTGGATTTTAAATTTTTATATTGTTTGCTTATACTAGTCATGATAGCATATCTTTTCTCTATTTTGTCTTCCTGCTATCTGTACTTTTAGTATTGAAAAAAAAAATGTTTTGCTGTTATTTAAATGAATATTTAATCTAAAATATCGTCACTTCTTTCATCTATTAGTGATTGCATTTAATATTTTAAAGTAAAAGTTTCTTTGATGAAAGAAAACAAATTAACATTTTTCTTAATTTTAAATCTAAACACTGAAAGATTGTGTTGCAACAGTTAAGATATAAATGTATAAAAAGGAAGACTTCTATAATCTGTACTTTATTAAAATTTCAGTTTTTATTTGTTTTTATAATAGTAGTATAATACAATCAGACAAGGTGATACTTGAGTGGAAAGGAACAGCCAACTTGTTCTTTGAATAAAGAAGGGGTTTTATTGAAAGAGACTGACAATTATTTCAATAAGACAGACAAGGAATAGTAAGGCACCCTACTAATCCATGAAGCAAGGACAGTATTTGTCTCTGCCTCCCACTTGACAGGACTTGACACAAGGTCAAATGACCCAAAGGTTGGATTATAGAGTGGGGTAGGAGAGGCACAAGCCTTCTGGTCTATGCTGGTCATCTGCTCACTCGGTGCATTGTGAGCCGATGAGCGTAGACGAACATGGACCCAACATGAGTCCAGGCACGGAAGGCAGATTATAGCTTATACTGGACCATAGGGTCCAGTGCTATAAAAAGGAGTCAATAATGCAGCTTACCAGCCTGAAGGTGGTTCAGCCCTCCAGCTTCAAGTCAGTTTTAGATGGACAATGCCTCATCTGACATGAATGCCAGAGGGCCCAGCTAAAATGTCAAGGGGCAAAGCCAACAGCAAATTAATGCAGTTGGCCTTATCCCTGAAGCAAGGACAAGTATAATGCCAGGCTCACTGTATAGAAAGTCACTCCACATAACAGAGAGTGGGTGTGGGAGATTCCATCACGATAATTTACACTTAATCTTTCATTACAGATTATACTGACAAATGTTTTCGATAAATATAACTGAAATTATCTTTTTCCTTCTGTTGATTGGTCTGTCTGTCTGTCAGTCTTTCTCTCTCTCTCTCAATACATATAAAACCTAAAATGAATGAGAGTTTACTGCCTCCGCTATGGCAGTCACATTACTTCCAGTAATTTAAAATATTCAATCATCAAATTTTTGCCCCAGGGGGTTATGTAAACATTCATTGATTTTTGTTGGTCTACTAGTTGGTATTGAGCACTTTTCAGATTTAAAAAAGTTCATTTAACATGATTTGTATATATATATATATATATATATTATTATTTTTTTTTTCATCATACAACGTGTGAAAGCATGTGCAATACCCTAGCCTCATCAGCCGCCAACCAGGGTGATAACACAGTTTCGGTAGCTCAAGGCGGTACTGCCAAAGTACTACCTTGAGCTATATATATATATATATATATATATAGAGAGAGAGAGCTATATATATATTGTTAACATTCTATCTTGGATTACGGGATGAGCAATTATCTCCCCTGATACTCTCGAGAAGAGAAGGCATTATGGGATGACAGGAAGTAAACAAACAGCCATATTGGTTGATGTGTGAGGGCAAGAAGAGGCGTGTAATAAAGGCGTCTCCATATGCAGAGTGTTAAAGTCTAAGTTCTTTGTGTTTAACAATGGTAGCGGAGCTAAAAGACACTATGGCTTCTAAGTATTTTCCTCCACCCGCATTGCTTAAAGATAAATACAGTACATGGCGGAAGGAAATGTTAATATGGGAACGAGCCAGTTCACTGGATAAAACGAAAAGAGCCCTCATGGTGTTTTTGTCATTGGAAGGAACAGCAAGAGAGGCTGTTTTGGAATTAGACAGTGCGGTTCTTAATTCTGAGGATGGAATGAAAAAGTTATATGAAAAACTGGATACACTTTTTCTGGAAGATATAAACCAGTCTGCCTTTCGAGCATACGAAACATTTGAAAATTATCAGAGACTGCCTGGGATGTCATTAGAAGATTTTTTGATTGAATTTGGCCGACTTGTCGCCAAATTAAAAGACTTTAACATTCTTTTACCAGAACCTGTACTCGCATTCAGAGCACTAAAGAGTGCCAATATCACCCCGGATAACGAAAAAATTGGTCAAAGCTACAGTCAGCAAATTAACGCTATCTTCCATGTTGAAACAGTTACGGAAGATTATGCATGGACATTCTTCTAGCGATTCATCACCCAATACTTCACCTGTCGTGAAAAAACCCGAAATGGATATTGTTAACTATACAGAAGATAACCAAATGGACCCTACTGCAGTATATTATGGCCGCTCCTCATATCGACGTGATTTGCGTTGAAATAATTTGCGAGAAAAGATAAACCGCACTGGAAGACGACAGGGATATAAGAATAAAACACGCTCCACGAACAAAAAGTTAAATCTGCGAGACCGAACAGGTAACATTACAGTATGTTTTAATTGTGGCTGCAGGTTTCACTGGTCTTATGATTGTCCTTATGGTCATAGTAGCAGGAAGAAAAATGGTGTCGAAATAGAGGAAGATTTATCCATGTCGCACGTGGTCTTAATGAGTCAGCAAAAACGTAAGAATGGCGGAGACTTTTTTTGGGGTAAGACACTAGGCTCTGCGGTTCTAGATAGTGGTGCATCCGGCACCGTTTGTGGAACAAAATGGTATAAATGTTTTCTTGAAACATTAACGGATGCACAAAAGAAAAAAACAGTAAAAAGAAAAGGAGTGAAAACCTTTAAATTCGGCGATGGGAATAAACTGAACTCACTCTACAAGGTGATTCTACCATGTGTTATCGCTGATATTGAAGTCAGTATTATCACAGACATGGTGAACTCAGACATTCCACTCCTCCTGAGTAAAGACACCATGAAAAAGGCTGGAACTTGTCTCATTTTTGAAGATGACACTGTTACGATGTTAAAAAAGAAAATTCCATTAAGCTGCACGTCATCTGGACATTACTACATTCCTATTACCAAACCTCTACCAGACAAACGTAAGTTCAAACACATACCTTTTATTAAAGAAATCTCTTCTAAAAATACGGCAAAAAAGTTTAAATTTGCAACAAAGTTACATAGACAATTTAGTCATCTTAGTAGTAAGAAATTATGTGACTTAGTTAAAAATGCAGGAGTGACAGATCCTGAATTTATAAAAATTTTGCAGACACTCCCAAATTCATGTGAACTATGCATTTGTTACAAAAAGACTGAACCCAAACCCATTGTTGGAAATTTTAATATGGCGTCGGAAACCAGTGGTTCAAATTCTGGGATTTCGAAAATGTCTTTGTATAAGCCAGCACCCAAGGAAAGAATCAAGGCCAAGTGTACAAACAGAAAGCCATTAGTGCAGAGTCAGCTTGTTGATCTCAATAATCCTACATCAGCAAAAATCTCCAAGAATGGGATGAAATCATTACCTACTCTAGAATGCAACTTTTTATCTCCTGATGTTCATAGAAGAGAAACAATTTGTACTCCAGGAAAAGGATCTATTTCTTGTGGACAATATAATGCTGAAGTTGATGACAAAATGAGTGAAACTATGAATGAGAAAGAGAATTGGAATAAAGAGGATTCGGTTGCAAAAGTTATTTGCCATGCACAACGTTCTGCAAAGAAGAAATTGCAGAGATATCATGGATACCCACTGACAAACAAATTGCGGATAGCTAAACAAAAAAAGGAGTCCCCTCCTGCAAAATTCTCCAATTCATATCTGAACCCAAGGAATCATCTGTCTAATTTTCAAGTATGCAGTCTTAAGTCTTTGTTCAACTGTCTTTTTCTTTTTCCCTCCAGACAGCCATTTGATGTTGCCCCCTAAAATGTCCCACCTCAGTACCAGAAAGAAAAGCGGGGAAGTGTTAACATTCTATCTTGGCTTACAGGACGAGCAATTATCTCCCCTGATACTCTCGAGAAGAGAAGGTATTATGGGATGACAGGAAGTAAACAAACGGTCATATTGGTTGATGTGCGTGGGTAAGAAGAGGCGTGTAATAAAGGCGTCTCCGTATGCAGAGTGTTAAAGTCTGAGTTCTTTGTGTTTAACATATATATATATATATATGAGCTATATATATATATATATATATATATATATGACTTCTGGCATTGAAAGATGATCCTACTTGTTTGAAGGGATGCATTATCATTAAAACAGTCAGTCAAATTATTGTGAGTCCATATATAAACATAAAGTTAACCTTGAGCCAGTATTTGTGCCACTATTGAGAAGTACATATACCTGGGTAGCTGACAATGTTTTAAAATAACTTCAAATATTCTGTAAGAGAGAAATAAGCAAACAGACAAGATAAAGTTTAATGTCAACTGAAATTGCATAAAGTGAAAAATAACGGAATTTTTATATCCTACTTGTACCTCTCTCTCACCCAGCTTGCTTTATTTTGTTTCTCTTCATGTTTCATATTCTTTCTTTTTTCTTATTCTCTACTTTTCTACTTTCTTTCTTTACTTGTTTAAAGGATGCGTTAGACATCAAGTAAGGTTAAATCTTATTTATGAAATTTATATTATAATTAATTGCAAATGAATAATTAGAAGGCAAGAAATCTATAGTTAATTTGAAATACTTACTTCTCTTGAAAAATTATTATGATCAATTTGAGTGTGAATGATGTCCTCATACTATTATTATTATTAGATTAAAAATACAAATTAGACCAAGTGATTGATTGTTTCTAACAGCTTTTCTTGGATTATTTTAGTTCTAGAGGTTGGAAAACTATATTCACTGTATGTTCATTTTTACATTTTTTGAGCAGAGGTATTTTTTTAGCACAGAATCCAATTGAATATGAATAATTTTTAAACAGATCTATTTGATATATAGATGGAACGCTAACAGGTATGAGCAATCTAGGGAGTAATGACAATGAAAAGGTACTCCACACACCCCAGATCTCCAGAATAGGAGCCTCACCATCAGATGCACTTTAGTGTCATACCCAGGACACTAATTAGATTGCTTTATTCTTAAAGAGTATTTTAATGATTTTGTACTGACAGAAATCGTACTACAATGTGCCATTTTTTCTGTTTTGATAACACAGATGTATCAACTAGATTATTATAACAGTGATTCTGTCTTCTTTTCTTCTATAGCTAAATTTGAATTGATTAAATTTTATCATTGATATCCTTTCATTTTTAGGTATTCTTCATTTTACTCAAACATTTCTTTTTTGCTTTTATTTATTCCTCACAAGAATTCTTAATTCTTTCTGCTTTTTATTCTTGCCTTTTCTCCTGCCTTTATCTTTGTTGATTTGTCACCTTTTTTAATTCTCCTTCTATAACTTTCTTTTTAGGGCATCTCATAATGGTGTAAGGTTTAGTAATCAAGTCTAGCAGTCCATTGCAAGTTAAATTCTCACTTGTTACTCCATACGTTTGGCCTTGTGTTAAACTAAGCTAAATCAATGTAGTCATTTGTGAAGCTAAGCTTAGTAAATGACTCTTTAGCTTTCTTTTTATTTTCTGTCTATTCCTCTTCTTCTACTGACGTTTGATATGCACTCTACTTGAAAAAAAAATTCTCTTCTTTCTTCTCTTCCTTCATTTTCTTTCTTATTTTTTCTATTTCAACCAATACTCCCTCAACTTCTTTATTACTTCTTTCTTTTTTCCCTAGACTTCTTCCAACTCAGTCTCTAATCTTACATAAGTCACCTCTTCCTCCGCCCATTTTTTCTTTTTAGCTTTCCAGTTTATACTGCCCTTCCTCCATCACTCTGTCTATTTTAATCTTTTGTTCCTCGCACTCTCCCTTAATAATTTCTCACCTCTCTTTTAGTTTTTTCTATAATTCTTGTCTTTCCCTTCTTCCTTTTTTTAAAAATTCATTTAGCTTCTATCTCTAAACTTCTAATCTGACTCTTTACCACCAGGCCCTCACTAATCAACAACCAAATGAGACCAAACAGACAACCATTCAACCAAGTAGTCTGTGGCCAAGGAAAAAGCAACAAAAATATTTAATAAAAATGGATAAAACTTCTGAAAGAAAAGAGAAAAAAAATCAATGCAAAGATCTGTAAGAGAAAATTACTGCAGCATCAGCTAATTTTTGGGCAGACAGAAGGGTAGAACGAATGGAAGTAAATTTAGATGTTATCATGACCAAAAGAATGTTGGATGGTGGAGGGCAAAATTCAAATAGAAATCAGGAGTATTGGGTGTAATCAGTTGGCACGAGAGAGGGAATGGCAATGCAGGACAGAAGAGCGAGAGGCCACAGATGAGCTGTAAATGGACAGAGGGAGGATGGTTGGTAAATATAAGAGCTGGTAAGTCCAAAAAGGACTTCATGAATAGACAAAATTATTTCAGAGACAAAGTGTTGGGTGGTGGAACCAACAAACAGACAGCCAAACGACCACATAACAATTATCTTAGAGAAATTGCTCAGTGGAATATAGAATTGCACTAAAGGCTGTGAGATTTAAGGTTCTGAATTTCTGAAAAGATTCTAAAAGCTTTAGATCATAATTTATGGCCGCAGTATTGTTTCAGCTTTATGGTTAGAAGATTGAATCAGAACTCCAAAGTTTCAGATTTAAAGACTTAAATACATTCAAACAGGAAATATTTAAAAAATAGGAGCTTTTTGTCTGAATTTATAGGATGACAAGGGTTCAGCAATAACTGATTTTTTACGGCATGTAAGTCTATCTAGAGTTATATGAGGTGCAGAGGTTAGGGAATTGCATTCAATGAAAAATGATATTTACATCTTTTGTATAGTTGTTAAGAGGGTTTTCTTTTTGGCATATAATACTATTGAATGCAAATAATTTTCAAATATCTATTTAACCCTTTGAGGTGGGAGGTCTAACAGGTATTACCACTTTGGGCAAGAGTTAACCTTGGAGTAATGGCAATGAAGGGGTACTCTGTATTTTCCAGATCTTCAGAACTGGAACCTCATCATCAGGTCCAATTTAGTGTCATATATAGGACACCCTTTTTTGGCAGAGAGTGAATCTTACCTCTCTCTGTCAGAGATACAGGCAATGCATTCTTAGACTTTCTGAGAGAACAATCTATAAGATAAGAAATTATCTTATTCAATTATGAATCTAGACTAATGTCATCTTGGTTGTTATGAGAGTCATGATTTTTTTTTACCATTCCTCTAGTTTTATTATAGTTGGTAATCTTTTAGAAATTTTGAATCAAATCTTTTATTTAAATATTTCAAATATAAATTATAGGATACAGCAACATACACTTTAACATTTGAAATAAAAACCATAAAGCACAAATCTATCAACCATAATAGAACCTGTAATGAAATTCCTGATTATTTCGCTCAAAATAAGATTTGATGTCAATCCCCACTTTGTTTAATTAAGAAATGTTGATCATTTTATTTTTATATGTAAAAAATTAAATGGAAATTTAAGAATCATAAATAATATTCATATTTCTATGCACTTCTTTGGACAAAAAGGTAAAAAGTATTTACTGATTTGTCAGAAGACTAATTTGATGGTTTTGTTCTGGAGGATTTTCATTCATTTATTTTTAATCATTTTATTACTCTCTATAAATATCTTTATTTTATTTTATTTGTTCCTGATGAAGTTTAATAATTGAGGAGATTAGTCTTATATATCAACATTGTAATTTAGTAATAAAATAATTATATAGTAATACTCTAACCTATGATTATTGCTTTAGTATTATTTTGTTGGTTTCTTGTTTCTTTTTGTAATTTTTGTTTGTTGGAGAGTTAAATGGAAGAGTACCTTTTAAGGTAAGATCATACTCTGCTATAACTGTTTAAATTTTGTTGTTTATATAACTCTTCATCTTATAGCTAGAATTTATTAAGCATGAATATTTCTATAGAAAAAAGAATAAGACTTACAAAGTTGTCAATAGATTGATTGGATAGTTGTGTATGGTTTCATCTGAGAGGATATATATATATATATATATATGTGTGTGTGTGTGGACATATATATATGTGTGTGTGTATTCATTTGTATAAATAAATGAATAATGTATATGCATATATATATATATATATATATATATATATACATACATACATGTGTAGTTACATGTATATATATATATGTATACATATGTATTTATCAATCCCTCCACCTGAGCAGGATGTGACACAAGGTCAGTTGAAAACAGAGTTTAACATGATTAAATTCAGATTTTCCTTCTCTGTGATTGATTCATTCCTTTTCCAAGGATATCAGCACTTTGTGAAATACAAACAGCCACATTCAGGATTTTGAACTCAGGGCATTGTACTCTATAACAGTAGCCATTTATCCATGATGATATAGATACCTGGGAGTTGGTGTGTGTGTGGGTGTGTGTGTGCGTGTGTGTGTATTGAAATGTGAAATTGATCTAAGTATTTGCTTTCACAGTGGTTTCCCTTCACTCAGAATCGCGCTTGCAGAACTAATATCCACCGACAAAAAATGTCTCCGCTTTGTAGTCTTGTACATGGTGAGTTTATGCTTGTCTAGTACATTAATTTAAAAAAATTTGCATATGCCACTCTTGCAAATTCTTATAGCTCAAGACTGCATTTTATCACTGGCTCATCCCTGTGTTGGGGTCCAATGTTGCTTATCAGTTCATCCTTGCTTCTCCTGAAGTTCCCAGTCTGTCTTATTTGTCTTACTTGGATGGCTTGTGAGATGGCAGGTAAGTTGCCATATATTGTTTTGAGGGGTATTGCTTCCTGGATTGGTTCTAAGCAGCATGTAACATTCTTATGTAGTTCTCATCTAGCTTTTCCTCCACATGTTTTATTAGCATCAATATGGTGAATCCATTCAGTAGTATTGACACAGCCACAGATTGGAAGAAATCCTATTTTATTTTATCAGGTATATCAGGTTTCCATATGAAACCAGTCCACTAATTTGTCTACTAATTTTAAAAAACCCACCACTTAAAGTAGAGATGGTTCCTTATCATCTAAAATACATGACCTGTTTTATTTGTGTTCACATCGAGGCTAATGTCTCTTGCTGTTTGCTCCAAGGCTGAAGGGATTGGGCTTGGGCAGGTATATTTGTGAGAAGTACTAGCTCATCTGCATAGTCTGCATCTGTTATAGTTTCTGCAGGATATTGTCTGGTTCTTCCTTTTTTAGAATAAAACCATTTTCTTTGATTAGATCTATCAACATACAAAGTATATTGTCTAGACAGATTTTAAACAAATATGGTGTCAATGAATCTCCTTGCAAAACTCCAGCGATAAACTTGAAGAAATTGGTGTCACTATCAGGTGAGTGATTTATTGCTTTGATGTTTTTATAAAGCATAATTGTAGTTATAATGGTTTCTTTGGGAATACAAATATTAGTAGCATTCACTCTATCTTCCCTCTGTGTATGGAATCATATGCTTTGGAGAAATCTACAAACAATACTGTTGCCTTGAGATTTTTTACATATACTCCTTCATTTATATGATAGATAGTCAAAATGTAAGATGTTGTGGATAGATTTCTCCAAAAACCATTCTCATTTTTCCAAAGAATATTCTTGCTTCCAGGTTGGATACTCTTGAGAAGCATAGCATTATAAACCATAGCAGCTACATCAGTAGAGTTATGTCAGTACTTCTTTCTGATTCTAAAGTCACCTTTTTTCGGGAAGAGGAGGATGCAGTCATATATCCATCTCACTATTGAGTTTTGTTGGTAGACAGTATTGCATAATTGAAAAAGTATATTGTTAAATTTTCTTGTCTTCCATACTTCAGGAGGTATTTCCTCTAGGCCTGAAAAAAATTAAAAGCTAAAAGCTTTTAATTTTTTTCAGTACTGCATCAACTTCTTCCTCCATAAACTGACCTATTTTGATGTCTACTTGGCTATTAATAATTTTTTGATAGATTTATCAGTCACTTCAGAAGAGTTTTCAAGCAGATTCTTAAAATGTTCCTTCCACTTCTGTATTCTTACTTCTTGGCTGGCAGCTTTTAGCTTTGCTCTTGAGATATTCTTCCTTCTGCTCACTTCCTGTACTGTCTATCATGGCAAGCATGATTGTCTTCTATCAAATATCTGATTTTATTGATTTGGCCTTAATTGTATTCTAGTTGTTGTTTTTAGTTCGTGTAAGTTCTCTGCGGGCTTTCTAAAGTTTCTGTGCATTAAGAAAGGATGTTTTTCTCATGTTTTCTCATTTTTCTGTTTATCTTTTGCTTCCCCTGGAACTCTACATTTGGCTCTTGGTTTGGTTAGGATGCACACAGCTGTTACTTTTATTTGGAGAGTAACAAATATTCATCATTTTGAGTATGTCTTTTAGATGTCTCCTGAAGAGTATCAAACTTGTTTCTTACAGTTAAAACATAAGGATTTCTAATATCACTGTTGGTGAGTCATATTGGGAAGCTTTAACTATTAGTGTCTTATTTCTGTGTAGACATAGGTGAATCTTTGCCAAGACAGACGATTCTATGATCAAAAGATACTCCTAAAGAAGAGAATACTTCACAGTTTACAGCACTATTTATCTACTTCTTGTATATATATATATATATAATCTATCTGTGCATTAAGGTTATTTGGGTAGGTGAGGTTCATAGTTTTCCCTCTCATTTTTAATATCAACTATTTATTCATGCAGATAGTTCTAAAGTATATATATATATATATATATATATATATATATTTGTTTGACAAATGCAGAAAGCATGAAACCTAGGGTCACAGACACTAACATGTATATATATATATATATATATATATATATATATATATATATATATAAAGTTGTATCATTGGTATTGAGCACTATTTAATAATACTGTAATATTTGGTCTTCCATTAACTCACCAAGTGAGCTAGTAAGAACCATTAACCTCTTATATGTGGTGCATTCAATAAGTTTCGAGACTTTTTTGTGCAGGCATTTAAAATTGTCGTAGATGCTTGAAAATTCACTATGTTATTGCTATACATCTTATGATATGACTGACCAATTTTTATGATTCCAGGTTCAAATCAACAGCTACAGCCACAATCGGAATACACCCTACTAAAGCCTGATTGTTTCAGCTGGTGAATTTCAAAAATGCAATCTGAACACGAGGACACTTTAGAAGAACGATATGCCATAAAATTCTGTTTTAAACTTGGAAAAAATGCCACAGAAACGTATGGAATGCTTCAGTCTGCTTTTCAACCATCTTGCATGAATCAAGCATCAGTTTTTGAGTGGCATCAGAGATTCAAGGAAGGCAGGGAGTCTGTGAGGGATGATGAGAGGTGTGGGAGGAGTAAGGAAGTCAATACACCAGAGTTGATTAGCCAAACGGTTAGGGTTAGGGTTACTATGTTGAGGTTTTAAGGGAGTTCACGAAGAGATTCCTGGGGAAGAGGCCAGCACTCTTCAAATCGGGTCTGTGGCATTTCTACGAGGACAATGCACCAGTCCACAACTCCATCCTTGTCACAGACAATTTGATCTAGATGGGCATCAAGACAGTTCCTCACCCTCCCTATAGCCCAGACCTTGCTCCCTGTGACATTTGGTTATTCCCTAAGCTCAGAGGCTGTCATTATGAGACAATTGAGGAGATGAAAGAGGCTGTGATGAAGGTCATTGACACACTCGCACAAGAGGACTTCCATGGGGCCTTCTAGAAGTTGTTAGAACGGTACAACAAGTGCATTGCAGCTGGAAGAGATTACTTCGAAGGGGACTAGAGTTTCATGTGTGTACTATGAATAAAAGTGCCCATATGAAAAAAGTCTGGAAACTTATTTAATGAGCCTCGTGTTGAAATTAGTGCATTCTAAAAAGAAAAAGAATGTAGATTTTCACTCAAAAGAAATAAATCAAAAGGTAGTTGATTAGATATAAAAAAATTCCATACCTATAAAGAAAATATTTATTTCTTTACAACTTAAAAGTTTGAGGTTGGTTCAAAATTAGGTAAAAATGTTGATGATATATCTATGAATTTAATTGGTTAAAAAGTGTATTTTTAATAATCTAGGAGGGAAAGAATTTCTTTAATTTTTGGGGGTTTCGATCCTTCAAACTTTTCATGGTAACGCAAAAATTGTTGTCAGTGAAGTTTCTTGAAATTCTAAAATGAGAAGTGCCAATTTGTCAATAAATGCCAAAAATACAGACACAAAAATTATGGCATTTTTAGCTTGTTGATTTGCTAAAATAAAAATGACACTTTTTTAGTCTGGGAATTAGTTTATTTTCCATGTATATATAAGTATATAATTTTTTTCTAATGATGAATTCCAATAATTAAGTAGTTTGTCTTATATATATTAAGACTATTAATTAACTATGCTTGGTAAGGCAAGTATTCCACAAGAAGAAAATCTCTTAATTCAAACCAGATGTACTTTGTTTAAAGATTGACCTGCTGTACTGGAGGGGTTGAGTAAATGCATATACAATTGGGAACCATAATTGTAAAAATGACTTAATCATAAAATAACCCAACAAGGGTTGGTATGTCTTAAACCAACTAACCAAATGATCATCAACCTATCTTTCATGTTTTTTTCTCATTAATATCCCTAAGAAAGGATTGAACTTATCAGTTCTTTCCCAGTTTGGGGTAAATTGTCAAGCATACTAGCTTTAGCCTTAGTAGGGCAACTAGTCTAAAAGTAAAGTTGGCGACATTAGTCAAGGGTAACCTGAAGGCTCCCTTTTCAATAGCTACCACACCAAGGTGTAGGGGAGGGTACTATTCCATTCCTTGAATTGCACCACTTACCCTTTATCCCTACCTTATAATGCTGAGTGTTAAGCAAGGTGGCATCACGTACCATTTTTTGAGTCTTTGGTATGACTCGACCTGGGATTGAACCCTGGTCTCCCAAACCATTGGTAAACATTCTACTCATTAAACCAATGGCAACTAGTCTAGGAGAAGGTAAAACTGTCAATTCAAACTGCATATAGTCTGCTTTAAAATTGATCTTGTGTTACATCCTGCCTGAAGTGCAGCAGTTCGATAAATTCATATATGAAATTTAAATATCTTCTTTTTACATTCTTTCTGTGAGCTCAGGTACAAAGTATTAGAAGGGCAAAGTTTTCTTGATTGGTAAGACTTCTAACATTGGTCAAGCAAAAATCTCTTGAAATATTTACAGAGTTGTATGCATTTTAAATATTTTCCTAAAACCTCTTTTAGCACTTGTGGAAAATAAAACCATTGACTTATTGCCTTTTTTACCTTGAGAGAGAGTGAATATTAGGGGAGAATGGATTATTTAGCCTGACTTAGGCAAATAGTCTACAAAAAGGAAAACTCTTAATTCAACCCAAATATACTCAGGATAAAGATTGACCTACTGTCATATCCTCTTGGTAATAGAGTAGTTAGGTAAATACATATATTAATTTTAAATATTTTCCTAAACCTTCAATCAGAAAATAATACCACTGACCTATTGCCTTTTTAACCTCAAGAAAAAGAAAGAAAAAAAGAACAACTGATCTACTTGAGGCTTTTATTTTCTTTCCTCCTGGTTTTAGGTCATCTGTTGAAAACAATTAAAGAAATCACACCCTATAGACTTTATCCAATCAAATCTGAAGTAATTAATCTGGGAAGAGGCAGGAGAATCTGATCAGATGGAGTCATTTAAATCTTAATTACCAATTCTAAGAAAAAATATAAAAAAAAGATTTTAAATACAACCAATTATTCTAATTTGCATGGTAAAGTCATTTTCAGTTAAAATGAGTCAAGTTATAAATTTGATGCTTAATTAGAATTAAAGCAATGTTTCCCCCACCCCATCAGCTAAACTTGTTTCATTATGTTCTTTTCCCATTCATAAATTAAAATAATTAAAATAAACAAACTTTTTAAAAATGTGGACCGTGTTTCAAAGCATAAATAATTAAAATAAGAGAAACATTATCAAATTAAAGTAAGGTAATTAGATATGTGCACAGACAGAGAATTGAACCCTGAGTATTCAAATCTATTTGTTTAAATATCTCTACATAAAAATTGAACTTCGTTTTTTTTTTTAGCAATTTAATCATTTCTTTTTGCTCTTGTTATAAAACAACAAAAGATATAACAAAAATTAATCAATAAAATCAACAATTAACTACATCACGAGAAATCTAAAGGATGCACCAAAATCAATGTTTCCTATTTTTTTTCATTTAAGACATATTCAAAATTAATCTACCATACTGCCATTATTAATTAACATCACTAGATATCTAATAAGTTTATAAATCATGCTCCAAAAGTAAAGCCCCCATTAATTTTTTAAAAATTTAAAACATTTAAAATTTATCAGCCATATTTCCATTCTTAACAAACATTACAAAACACCATTGCATTGCTGAGTCTTGAAAAAAATGGACAAAGACAAGATGAGTTGACAAATTCATAGAAAAGAAAAAAGTAAGAGAAAAAATTTCTCACTTTATAAGTGTTTTTCCATCTCCCTCTAACCGGTTGGTTAGAAGGTTTTTTTTGATTGAATGAAAAAATTGCTTGTGCTTTGGTAAATTGAAGACCATCCTAGTGCTGAAATTTAAGCTCATTATTTTTCCTCAGCCAGTTACTGACTTACTGACTCTTTTAAAAATCCTCGTTTCTTATGTGACCACTTCTCTCACTTATCATGAGAGTTCTCATGGCTGACCCTTTGTTGTTGGTCACCAAGTTTACCTGGGTGGGTGGAAAGGGTGTTACTAGATTACAATTTTCATAAAAACTACAACTTCTATTACATAAAAGCTCAAATATTTTCCCACTCATTCATTGGATTTTACTCTGTTAGGATGGCTTAGAATTCACTGACAGTGTCCCTTGCAGAGGAGTAAGATTCTCCTAAAAAAAGGATGTTCTTGGTATGGTACTAAAGTGCATTTGATGGTCAGCCTCCAGTTCTGGAAATCTGGGTAATGGGAAGTTTCCCTTTATTGCCATTATTTTCAGGTGACTCTAACCTGAGTTGGTAGCACCCATTAGGATCCCATGTATGGATCTAAAATGTTTAAAAATTATATTAAATATAACTATGAGAAGAAAATCTCAAGAAACAAGGCAAGTTTTGTTAATTAAAAACAGTTTATTTTCCCAAATAGCACATTTTAGTACTTCTAAAATACACCAAATTTAGATAAAGCATATTTAGTTTATATTTCATCATTCTGAAGAATTTGGTAAATGATCTTATTGCTTGACCAATAACTCTTGGATAACCAAATCAGATGACCAAGAAACCAAAGTCAGACAATATGGCTGTCATCAGACATTCAGAATTCTGGTGGAATAAATTGCTGCCTAAAACCTTTTTTTTTGGGGGGGGGTTTTTGGCAAAAACAATTTATAAGAATATCAGAAAATATCTATTTATTTCCTCTCAAAAAAGAAATTCCAAAAATCTGGATCTATAAAAACAAGATGACTTGGTTACTCAAAGAAACAGTGTTAATAATAATCCACTTGTTCTCTTGATAAATAAGATTTATCCACTTTCTCTAAAGGTGAATTTGACCCCAAAATGATTTTCATGTGAGCACCACATATATGTGGGTAGTTCTCAAAATTGTCCAATCACATAGGCACATACTTTCAGGGGATGTCACAGGCATCAAAAATTGATACAAAACCTATTATGAACAATAAGTTGTGAAACTAGAAGTGGGATTTCCTGTGGAAGTAGATTTGGGGTTTATAAATTGTTTACACATGAATATTTGTAGGCGTTTTATTACAAAAAGTAACTTATTCGAGAAAATTCTAAATAACTTATATACAAGCGGCATTTTTCTAGAATGCAAGAAATTTTTAATCTGTCAACACTTCTCATTTCAAAATTATGATTTTTATCTTTTTCTCAGTGTTCTACATGCAAATCCTCAATTTCAAGTATTGATATATACTCTATACTATATACTCATGCATGTATCTATATTGTAATGGTTGTCTTTCTCTAAATATGTTACCATAAACACAGAAAACGGTATATTGTCGCAAGATTCATGCTAGAGCAATAGTAAGATTTCCAATAGAGCAATATATTTAAAATAATATAACTTAGGGAATAAACCAATTCCCAACCCAGTTTGTAACATTCACATTCTCTCCAAACATTTGAACTTCTCAAGGGAGCTAACTATTAAATAATGATTAGAGAGAACTTTCACTTATTTATTTGTTATTTATATTTAAACATTAGACAGCAAAAATGACTACTTTTACGCATGGATGTGCCAATATTGGCTGACCAGCAAGAACTTACATACATTAACTCTGGATGCTATTTAAAAAACATGCCAAGAGAGATGGGTGATAGAGATAGGTGGCCAAAGAGAGTCAGGGAACACCATGCTATCAGCACTACTTGGTGATATATATGTTTATATATATATATATAAATTTACTCAACTCTTCCAGACAAGCAGGATGCAATGTAAGCTCAATTTTCTTAGCAGAGGTTTGAATTCAGAGTCTTTCCTCCCCAAGACTGGTTACCATACCTAGTTTAAAGAAACCATTTTATCTGACTATTTATCTTGAGTTGGGGGAAGAATTGTCATAATTCATACCTTTTCCGTGGGTTTTAGTGCTATATGAAATGCAAACTGCCTCACACAGGATTTGAACTTGGGTCACAGTGTCCATTTCCAACTATGATAGCTATTACACTCTGAGTGCTTCCATGTATGTGGATAGTGTAGACACAAAGTCTATGGTACTTGGTGACCATTAGTTTCTTGGTCTAATAATCACATTGGTGAGACATTAACAGTCAACAAACCGCACTAACTCTTTATTTACATGAACTTAGATCTAAATATGCTCTATCATCAATGATGACCATTTTATTTATAAATTTAGTAAACTGCATAATTTATCCTCTCTCTCTACACATATATATGATTTTCTTATGTACACTGGTAAGATAGTATCTAAAAGTAAGTAAAGTTGACGACCATAGTAGAGGGCAACCAGAAGGCTTCCTTTTCAACACCAAGGTGTTGGGGAGGACACTACTCCTTTCCCTGGATTGCTCCACTTTACCCTTGATACTTACCTTATATTGCCGAGTGTTAAGCAAGGAGGTATCAAGTACCATTTTTAAAGACTTTTGTATTACATGACCTGGGACTGAACCCAGGTGTTCTGGACCATTGACGAACACTACATCTAAAAGTAATAAGTTTGCATTGAACTGAATATCATAGACATATAACTTACTTGGAATAACTGCTAACATTCATGCAATATTTGATGGGGACATTCTTTGTAGATCATTTACATGCCAGGTGCATGGGTGTTAAAATCTGTTTTGACTACAAGGTATGCAAGGTGAAAACCATCCTCTTCACCCTTTGTATACCAGAATATGAAATAACATGATATTTCAAATTATGAATAAAACTATCTATTACAGATGGGTTATGCTGGCCTTACTACAAGATATTTTTTCTCCAATGCATTAATAAAACTGCATCCAAAAGTAAGGCTCTAGTTCTGAAGATCTAGGCAGTGTGGAGTATCACATAATTACTATTCCCCCCCTCAAGTCTACTCTCACCTGAAGGGGTAGTACCTGTTAGGGTCCCATTTATGGATCGCATTGATTAGTTTAAAAATTATTCATATTTGATAGCACTATGCACAAAAAACTTCTTAAGAAACTACACCAAAAATGTAGATAAGAACATAGATTCCCTAACCTCTCAGCATAATATAATCCTAGATGGATTGATATGCAATTAAAATCAATCAATCAATCAATCCAATACAGGATAGCAACTGTCATCAGGATTAGCAGGAAAATTGAACAAAAGTAATTTTTCTAATTCTTGTCTCATCAAAAAAAAAAAAAGAAAACACTGACTTGTTTGTTTTGACTAGTTTGGTCAGATTGCTATTGTTTTTTTCAAACCAAGCCTTGTATGAGACAAAGTCAAAGAAGTAGAATATATATTAGGAATACATCTTACTGTCAACCTTGTAATTCAATAAGTATTCTTAACCTGAAGGTGATATTTGTCCACATCTCCATGAGTGCAGATTATGGCACATAGCCAAGTTTAATGAAATGGTTTTATACAGGACACACAATAGGGATCAAAGTCACAACTCAGTAACAGTAACTTTAGCTTGCTAACTAATATTGTGTGGCTTTAAAAGAAAATTTCAATCTGACATATCTGAGAGCTCAAGCACTGACTCATCCTAAGCTGTTGTTGTTCATAGAGACTTCTTTATACACAATCCTTTAAGGTGTCAACTTTTAAACTCACTCATCTTTAATAAGTAATACAGGAGAAGTGAAATGAAGAGAAATAGCTATCAAGTAGAACTCTCTTGCCTCAGAGCACAGTCAGGAAGCTAGCCAAAAGTAACATTATTTTAGTAACCTTGACAACAAAATGTATTTAATTTTCTGATGAAAGATTCACTAACAAGCAAATCTAAAGTTTAACCAAATTTTCCGATTCATATTTGTGCAAAAAAACATAAAAGAACGAATAAAAAAAGATGAAGCAATTACTGCAAAAATCATTGGATAATCTGAAAAGTTAGTGGTTGATTAAAGGGTGTGGCATTGTCTATTTTCTTTTTCTTTTTTCCCTTCCTTCATATTTTTGGAAAGGCATAAACTAGGAATATCAATGTGAGGCTTGAAAAAGGAGTGTATAATGAGTAAAGCTGCCTGGTAGTGTTAAACAGAGTAATAATTAAATAAACAATTAAAAATAATTCAGTTAGCTGCTGACCAAAAACATGCATATTAAGATAATAGATTGTTTAAAAATATCTAAAACAAATTAAAAAAAACTGAGACAAGAAAATGA
The DNA here is from genome assembly GCA_963585895.1 of Sepioteuthis lessoniana. Classification (NCBI taxonomy): domain Eukaryota; kingdom Metazoa; phylum Mollusca; class Cephalopoda; order Myopsida; family Loliginidae; genus Sepioteuthis; species Sepioteuthis lessoniana. The sequence goes on along the minus strand of CAUZXS010002612.1, from coordinate 70,452 downwards.
ATAAACATTAAGAATTAAAAAGCAAAAAGAAAGAAAGAAGTGTATCAATATTCATTGAGATAAACTTGTTAAGACAAATTAGTTTGAAGAACGAAACCACAAAAGAAAAAAAGATAAATTAATAAAATATTAGATTAAAAAGAAACTAAAAGAAGAAAAAAGGAAACGAACTCCTAATGCTGGTGAAAACAAATATAATGAAAAGGTTAACGAAGCGCAAATTAAATGGTCTTCTTGGTTATATTTTGTCTTTTCTCTCTTTTCTAAAATAAAATGAAATTTTGAGATAAGGTATTAAAGGTAATTGAATTTTTCAAGATGTAGTGCAACTAGAGTCTTTCATTGTAGCTGTCGCATTAAAAAATAAGACATAATCACATTTTGACTGCTTCTCAAATCTTATGTGGGTTTTTCCTTACAAAGATGGCTAATAATCAATTTGATTGCTCAGCCAAATTAGCAAAGAGAAAAAAAAAAAGAAAAAGAAAAATTGTAAACTGAGTTGAATGTGGTGGTGTATTTCTTTTTTCTTTTTATTGAAAAAAAAAAAACCTTAGAAAATTTTATCTTTTTTATTTACATTTTTTCTTTTAATGTTTTTTCTTTCTTTTCTGTCATTCTTTTTTTTATCTTAACTTCTATCCTCATTTTCTTTATTTTCATTAAACGATTTTTTGGGTCAAAAGTGATCATGGGGCTTTCTTACAGTATGTCTAAGCTTTTTCTTTTTCAAAGAAAAAAAATCCAAGAAAATTCTTTATTTTCATTTTTCTTTATGGTCTTTCTCTTCTTTTTCTTTTCTATCATTCTTTTTTTTCTTCTTCATCTCTCCTCATTTTAAAAAAAAACTATTTAATGATTTTTTGGAAGTCAGAAGTGGTGGTGGTGGTGGTAGTACATAATTGTGTATCTATCTTTTTATTTTTAATGAAAAAAGAATCTTAGAAATCTTTCTTTATTTGACTCCATTCTACATTTTCACTTCTTTCTTTTTATTTAATATTTTTATTGGGGTAGAAGTTGTCATGGGTTTTTCTAATTGTATTTCTTTTCTTCTAATTTTTACTGGGAAAAAATCGAAGAAAATTAATTTTTATTTTCTTGATATTATTTTTTCTTTTTCTTTCTTTTCTGTCATTCTTTTTAATCTTCCCCTCTTCTCCTTTTCTTTCTTTTTATTTAATGATTTTTGAGGGATCAGAAATGGTGGTGGTGATAGCTTGGTATCTGAATGTCTATCCTTTTTCTTTTTAGCAATAAAATCAAAGAAATTTTTTGATCTTTTCCTCTTTTTATAATTTATTTTCATTTTTATTTTCCTACCATTCTTTTCTTTGTTTTCTTTTTTGTTGTTTTTTTTGTCTCCCATTTAAAATTTTTTTCTTTTTCTTGTTCTTTTTTCCAGTCATATTTTCTGGAACTGTTGTATTGATTAATCTTTATGGCATATCAACCTATCTAGGGTTATTTTATGCCTGGAATTTAAGGAGTCACATTCATTGAAGATTCATAATTACATTTTTGGGGTAGTTGTTTCTTAAGAGTTTTATTTTTGCACATAGTCTTAATGAATACAAATTATTTTTAAACAGATCAATTTGGCCTTAACAAGTACAATCACTCTGGGCCAGAGTGGACCTTGGAGTAATGGAAATGAAGGGGTATTCTATACTCCCCAAGATACCCAAAACTGGAGCCTCATTATCAGATGCTGTTTTGTGTCATAGCCTGAACACTTCTTTTTGCGGGGGATTCTTACTCTAGGGCTCCACCATCTGGGTGGTGGGAAGCTCAGGATTCTATGGGTTAAAAATTGATAATACCTCATTTGAAAATCATTAAAAAATAACAAATTTACATTAAATTTTCAGAGTAGACTTTCCATTCATTTTTTTCAATTAGTTTTGGAATTTATGGAAAATTAAAATGAACAAATGTTAAATTAGCAAAGATTCTCTCAACTAAAAATTCCTCCTTGAAAATATGAATAGAAACAACATGATGATAGAGATTTTCTAATAAGTTATAAAACTAGTCAATTTTTACTTTATAGAATATGTGTCTTCTTCACAATAAATACAGCATTTTTGTCTTCAACAGTCAAAGATGAAAGACTACAAACACATTAACACAAATGTTTTTCTTATCTATTTCTTTCATTACATCAATCAGTCAATTTTTTCAGATTTCACGAGGTGTTTGTTAAAGGTAAATAAGATAAAAACCAGGAAAATACTTTCTCATTTTACATAACAAAGTGATAACTATTAAGACTACTGAAAGTGAATTAATTTATATTTAAACTAAAACTATGGTCCAAAAAGTAGAATTATAAAAGAATAAGAAATGTAAAATTGGCAACTATTGTTGAGGTTGACCAGAAGACTCCCTTTTCAATAGCTACTACACCACGGTGTAAGGGAAGGTGCTACTCCTTTCTCTGGATTGCTCCACTTTACTGTTGATACGTACTATATATTGCTGAGTGTTAAGCAAGGAGGTATCAAGTACCATTTTTAAAGTCTTTAGTATGACACAACCTGGGATTGAACCCAAATCTCTTGGACCACTCACAAACACTCTACCCTCTAGGCCAATGAGCCAGTTGCATAAACGGATAAAACCATCCAAAGTTAGCTGAAATAAATATTTTGCCGAGCAATGATTACAGAAGCTGATGTATTTCACTCATCTTTTGCAGGGCAGAGTTTTGATGAGTTTGGATCTCACTGAGATTTTATCTTTATTATTTCTTATCTTCACAGTAAGATATTCATCAGTCTTTAAATAGTGAAAATTTTACAAATATATAAATAAAGTGACTTGTTAAGAAGTTGAAATGTCACCCAGTGCCTAATCTTCCAACTCATGCCTGGAAATTGGTCTAGAACGTAAAGAGAATTTTTATTTTATTTTTCTGGTCAGCAACCCTGAAAAAAATCAGCTGATCAATGTTAACCTTGTACACGTGTGAAAACATCTTATTTATCACTCAGAATTTACATTCAGCAGAATGGTGTTAAATTATTGCAAGTTTATTTATTTCAGGTAAGTTCAAAATAAAGATTGACTGGTGATGAACTGACATAAATCAGCTGATTTTCAATTAGGGTTGCCAAACCTAAAATATACAGATAATCAGTCTTTTTGCTTCCTTGATAAGTTTAAGCCAAAAAGAATATTTCTCTGGTACAACAACTTCCCTATTGTTCCTAGCCAGAATTCTTGATTATTTTTTATTCCCAAAAATCAAAACCCAACTCTATGTTTGCCATATTACAGGTAATGATCAGCCAACTGTTGGTCATGTCAACCGAAAGACTTCCAGTATTTTTTTTATTAGTGTGTATCTTCCCAAGGGAAATGTTCTGAAGGAGTTAAAATTGATCTGTAATTAAATTGATAATAAAAGATCTTATACAATCACTTTCATTACTTAATAGACTAAACTTGAAGCTAGCTAAATATGAATTGACTTAGGCAGATAGAAAAGGGTAAAATACAAAGAGAAAAAAAAGACAAAAACGGAAAAGATTAAAAAAAAGAGAAAAGTTGTTTTGGTTGGTTGGTTTTACAGCATGTCAACACACGTTGGCTTACTTAATACCAAAGTCAGCCATTTTTGCACATTTTGCTCTCAAGTATTCTTAACATTAATTATTTTCTAATACTAATTATACAGTTTCAAGAAACTAATGATTTGAATCATTTGTAAACAATTATAGTAACAAGTAACTATTGTTAATATTGATAATACAAACACAATTATATGGTTTCAAATAATGACTTCTATTTAATAATAATTATTTGTTTGCACACAATTATATGTTTTCAAGTATTGCTGACTAATACTAATACTAATAATATTCAAAGTATAAATGGGATTGTAACAGGTTCTACCACTCCTTGTCAGAGATGATATGGATGTGATGGCAAGGAAGAGGTGACACAACACTTCCAAGAGTTTTAGAACTGGAGCTCCATCACAAGATGCAATTTAGTATCTTATCCATGCTACAGAAGATAAAGAAAAGTAGTTAAAGAAAAGATAGAAATAAACAGATATTGTGAGAAAGAAAAAAAGATGGTTGGTTTAATCATATGTCAATTCTTGCTACTTCTATTTAATAACCTTTGTTTGCTCAGTTATATGGTTTCAAGTATTCCTATCTTGCACAAATAATTTGCAAGCAGTTTTATAGTTTCAAATGATTAATGATGACAGTCCTCTTTAAACAGTTATTGCTTCAATACAAATAATTTTTGGTTTCTTTGTTTAATGGCATATCAACTTTTGTGCCTTATTTAATGCCAAAGTCATCTTTGTAAAAAAGCTATAGTGGTCTTACTTAACCCATAGCTGGTGGGGGGAGAGGGCATCATAGTTTTCCCAAGGGTATTAGTCCAAAAGTGAACATAATAGCATGTCTAGAGTTCAAACTCACTGATTATGTTGTAGTCCACCATGTCAGCCACAATATCACAACGGACTTATACAAGAAATAATTTGTACACAGTTATATGACTTCAAGTATTCTAAAAGTTTTATAATATTTTTGCAATATGAGGCACAATTCAGCAACTCCAGATCCTTTTCTTGAGTTCATGATGGTGACAAACCACACTGGATAGTAAGATGCCAAGCTCACCTGATACTCGCTGAGGGCTACGTATTGTATTTGCTTCTATGGCTTGAAGCATGGTCTCAAAATTCAGTTTTAGGCCTATCTGAACTTAATTGATTTTCAAGGTTTTTGTAACCCAAGATGATTCAAGAAATTTCTCTTGGGTTACAAAAACCTTAAAAGCAGTTAAGTTCAGATAGGCCTAAAACTTTTTTCTTAATTTCAGGTCACTTTGTTGGATGAAAAGTGAAAGTGCTGTGATCACTGTACTTTCACTTTTCATCCAATAAATGTTTTAAAAATTACAAAGCATTTTTTCTCAAATTAGACATTGCATTATCATCAGTGCAGCTTTCAACTCACACACAGAGTGAAGCAATGCACAACATATCATCACAACAACTACCACAATTCTTTAAAACAGTAGGCACCTACCACAGTTTGAACTTCCTTGATCACATGGCAGATTAGCATATACCAAAATATTGCAAAACTTTTGAATAATCCTAGTATTTTCAAACAGATATATCTCTCCATGATGAAGACTCTAACAGGTACAACCACTCTAGATCAGAGTGGATTTGAGAGTAATGACAAAGTGATGCCTCCATGCTCCAAGAAGTGTTGCCTCACCACTAGATACCGTTTTGGTTCATATTCAGGCCGCAAAAGAGAAAACAAAGTAGTTGAAGACAAGAGAAAGAAATAGAAAGAAAGTGACCTGAAATTAAGAAAAAAGGAAGGAAAGGAAAAGGAAATAAAAGAGAGTAGAAATCCAGGTAGAGAGAAACAAAAGGAAATTAGTACTAGACTTTAATGGAAACATAAAGAGGGAAATAAAAAGAAAAAACAAGGAGAGAGACAGAGCGAGAGAGAGAGAGAGAGAGAGGAAAGGTGATTTGCTGCTGCTCTTCAAACTTGATCAACAAACTGTAAATGCTTTTATTAATAGAGACAGCTTCTATTTTTGGTGGTCAGGAAATGATATTGGTTGAAAGTAAAAGTGAAATAGAGACGTGGTAGCCGGTCCACAATGTGAATATGTGGGAAGGTGTATCTGAAGGGGGACTCCAAAACCAGAAATGTTAGGGTGGGCTTGGGGGTTAAAAATTCTGTGCCAAGTTGCTGACTCAGAGTTCTGAGCAGTGAAGCTTCATTATTATATACAGTGGATATCAGCTGAGTATGGACAGATCAGGACCATAAGATTTTGGTCCCTATAATCAGTTGTTCTCTTTAAATGCTTTTGTATAGAACAGACAATTTGATGCAAAAAGAGAATTTGGTTCTTGCACAATTGGTCTCACTAACCAGCTATTCTTTGTGATTGATGTTCCATTTAACTATAACTCAGAGAATATAATTCAGACAATTTAAGTTCCTTCAAGTGTATCTCTCTTTTCACACAAACACACTCACACATATATATATTAGAGAAAGGAAGAGAGTTATATATATATATATATATATATATATATATATATATATATATATATATATAGGTGTGTAAACAGATATATATATATTTATATGTATATATGTGTAAATATAGATATATGAATATGTAAAGATATATATGTATATATAAATATATATATATATAATATATACATATACTCTATACATATATATATGTATAGAGAAAAATTGAAAAACAAGGTAATCAAAAGAGAATTTAATGTAAAAGCAAGTCAACACTGTAACATTTTGGTTTTAATGAACCATTATCAGGACTTGGATGGATGATATCAAATGGAAATATTAGGCTTACAGAGAAAGAGGTTACATATGTATTTAGAAATATGTCACATATTTGTTTAAGACAAGGATTTAGAATAAATAGGGTCATCCGTTTTTCTCAATATTATTAGATTCATTTGCATTATTCACTTCCATATAAATATCTATATATACGTAAGAGAGGGAGTTAGGGTAGGATCACCAGATGGAGACACAGACCTCTTTGACATTTTTGCTGGAGTTGTACAAAGAGATACATTAGCACCCTATCTATTTATAATCTGCCTAGACTATGTACAATGGGTATATTAAATATAATTCAAGAAAATGGCTTTACACTAAAAAAGGCAAGAAGCTGACAATACCCACAGAAACTATAATGGACGATACCTACAGAAAATATAATGATCCAAATCTCCACTGCATAGCAAGGAGCAGGCAGTGGGAGACATCAGTCTCTATGTGAATGCAAGTAAAATGGAGTACATGTGTTTTAATTGAGAAGAAGCGCTCTCCACTCTAAATAGCAGGCCTCTGAAATTAGTTGACAAGTTCAAGTACCTTGGCAGTAGCGTATCATCTACTGATAGTGTAGGTATTTCCTTAGTGAAGGTGTGGGCTGCTGTTGATGAGTTATCAATGATATGGAAGTCTTATCTATCCAATAAAATAAAACATGATTTCTTCTAAGCAGTGGTTGTGTCAATACTATTCTATGGTTGCATAACATGGACGCTGATAAAATCCCTTCAGAAAAAGCTAGATGGAAAATGTACAAAAAGTCTATGAGTTATATGGAAAAAATCCTGGAGGCAACATCTCATGAAACAAAAACTGTATAGACACTTACCTCCGATCACTAAAACCATCCAAGAAAGACAAATAAGACCTATGGGATGCTGTCAGGGAAGCAGGGATGAACTCATAAGTGATGTTCTCCCATGGACCTCTACATATGGATATGCTAGTGCTGGTCAATCAGCAAGAACTTACAACAGCTCTGCACAAACATTGGATGCAGTTTAGAGGACCTGCTAGGAGCAATGGATGATAGGGATGCGTGGAGAGAGAGAGAGTCAGAGAAATTCCTACCGGCAGCTTGACTTGATGATGATATATATTTATATAAACATATATATAGATGAGAGAGGGATAAACACACACACACACACACACACAGATATATATGTAAATATATATATATATATATATATGTATATATATATATATATATATATATATATATATAAAAGAGGGATACATATAAGGAGCACACAATAAGTTTCCAGACTTTTTATCGTATGAGAACTTTTATTGATAGTACACACATGAAACTCTAGTCCCCTTCGAAGAAATCTCCTCCAGCTGCAATGCACTTGTTGTACCGTTCCAACAACTTCTAAAAGGTCCCATGGAAGTCCTCTTGTGTGAGCATGTCAATGACCTTCTTCACAGCCTCTTTCATCTCCTTAATTGTCTTATAACAACAGCCTCTAAGTTTTTCCTTGAGCTTAGGGAATAACCAAGAGTCACAGGGAGCAAGGTCTGGACTATAGGGATGGTGAGGAACTTTCTTGATGCCCATCTGGGTCAAATAGTCTGTGACAAGGGTGGATTTGAAGAGTGCTGGCCTCTTCCAACGGAATCTCTTCCTGAACTCCGTTAAAACCTCAGCATAGTAACCCTTACTCTAAACCTTTGGCCAATCAACTCTGGTGTTCTGACATCCTTACCCCTCCCACACCTCTCATCATCCCTCACAGACTCTCTGCCTTCCTTGAATCTCTTATGTCACTCAAAAACTGATGCTTGATTCATGCAAGATGGTCGAAAAGCAGTCGGAAGCATTCCATACGTTTCTGTGGCATTTTTTCCAAGTTTAAAACAGAATTTTATTGCATATTGTTCTTCTAAAGTGTCCTCACCAGCTGTGACAATCAGGCTTTATTAGGGTGTATTCCAATTCCTGTTGTAGCGGTTCATTTGAACCTAAAATCATAAAAATTGGTCAGTCATTTCATAAGAGATATATAAATAATATATGTATAAATATATATATATAAATAAATATATATATATATATATATCTGTTTACACACCTTTACATATAGTGAATTTTCAAGTGTCTATGACAGTTTTAAATGCCTGTACAAAAAATGTCTGGAAACTTATTGAATGCACTATGAATTTTGCACAATATTGGTTCAGTTGTGCAGAGAGTTTTGGAGCAGTCCACCTTCTATCATGCAAGCTGGTGACTCTGATGAAATTGTTTTCTGCTTTTGTGGCTGCTTTTGGTCTACCAGCCCAACTTTTGGTCCCGTTTTTTCCCCTTTCTTGATGTCTCTAAACAATATAATCCACTGTAGTTCTGAGAAATTTTATTTTTTGTGCTTAAAAAGAAAAACAGCATAAAATCAAATTTCAAAAGATATTTAGTTATACTAAGGTCAAAGTTGGAGAGGACGACTTGTATTTAGTATTATAAATAAAAACATTGTAGTGCTTAACTTGTTTCATTAAAAATAACACTTTTAGGATGAGAAATAAAAAATTTTGTGGATGGGCAAATATTTTTGACTGGTAGTATATATGTTTAAGAGAGGGGTATAGGAACACATATATATATATATATATATATATATATATATATATATATGAGATTGATATAAATATATATATATATATATATATATATACATAAAATAATGTAATTATCTTTGTTAAAAAAATGGCGATATATACATTTACATATATATGTATATGAAACAGATCCATACAAATATATATATAAGAGACCCATATACATGTGTAAACAGAAGTACAGGGATTTTATATATATATATATATATATATACAAACACAAGATATAGATACACACACAGGCATGCACACACACATATATATATATGCACACTGGAAGTGCATGGTATAATATTAATCATCATTGGTAATGAACTAAAGAAGTTGAGTTCAAGTTGGGTTGTTTGGATTCTCCTTCACAAACATGTCCTTGGGAAAGGTTATGAATCTGTCTAATGTCAGCTATGAATGAAGTATAGGACAGACAGGGTTGTTCTATCTTTGGAAAGTAACCAGTATAGGAGAAGGAAGAAGGAAGAATTTAAAACCTGGTAAGTCCTCTTCAGAGAAACTATGGTGCACTGTGGACCATTCATCTCCTATCAGCACAACCAAGTACTTTTTGGTTCAACAGAGAACTTTTCAGCACTCTCTTATATATATATATATATATATATATATATATATACATATATATATATGTATATATATATATATATATATCCTATATGCGGCTGTTTCCATTTAGCTTCATGCTGATGCCCATAGGAAAAGCATAAATCCATATATTCTTCCCTCCTTTATAGATAAAACTGTAGGGCAGAGAGGGCTCACTATTCTTGGTAGGGCAACCAGCTTAAGAGAAGGAAAAAACTGATTTCAAAACCTGACAAGTATTGCTCAGAAGAATCTGTGGCTTATGGTACATCATTATTCTGTCTTCAGTTTATCCAGAATGTGTAGCTGGTTCTACACAGCCTGTCACCACAATAAACAAATCACTTATGTAGGTATTCCAGTGGTTCACATATTTAATTAAACTATTGGACCTTCATACATTGGAACTAACATGAAAATCCATCACATACACTTGTGTGTGTAAAAAAAAATTCACAAAGTTGGTTTTCATAATGTTTATTCTAATTTTCTCAAAATTATGAATGTTTGCTTTGATTTTTTGTAGAAATTATTCAAACATCAATTTTTTTTAGATAAAAACAAGTAAAAATTAAAAAAGAATATTAAAATAAACATTGTTATTCTCAATAAAAATAGCTTTAAAAAAAAAAAAAAATATATATATATATATATATACTCACTGCTATCAGAGAATCTCCTCTTTATACATACATGATAGCTCAAATTCAAATTATTCTGAGGTAAATCTATATTTCTATTTAAAAAATTTTGAATTTATAGCAACAGATATTCTAAGCAAAAAAAAATGAAATAGTACCTTATGATTATTTTTATTTTATAAATTCAAGGGAAAAATTGGTTTTATGAAGTAAGTAGCTCTCATTTGTATATAAATATATTTATCATATTTTGAGAAAAATATTGTTAACTTTTAAAAAATATTTATTTGATTTTCAATACTAATTTACTGAGATGGTCATTTTGTAACTAGATTGATTACAACACTATCAAAGCGGAGATAATTGGTCTAATCTGGTTTCTTTGTTTAATGATATATGAACCTTCATGGCTAATTAAATGGCAAAACCATCCTTGTAGAAGAACAGCAGGGATACTATTTAACCCATAACTGGGGGCAGTTAGGGGGTTCATATCTTTCCCAAGTCTGAAAGTGAACATAATAAAGTAAATGGATTGAGATAATTATAAAAGCTATGAATAATTTGCCTCTTCATCTCCTCTAACTTTCTTTGGGATGTCCATAAAACAGCACATGTGCATATATATATATATATATATATATATATATATATGTAACGAAAAAGAAAATGATTCAATGGGAAGAAAAAAAACCACCAAGTCATAATATTGACTTTGTTTGAAAAAATGAAACTGAAACTGAGTGAATTACAATACAATCAATTTTGAAAAAGTGCTCAATACACAAGTAGAGCTGCTTTGAGAATCAAATAAGTAACAGAAGTTTACAACCCAGATTTCATCAAAGAGTATCCTCATGGAAACTCAAAGTTCTTTTCTGATGAAACCCTGAAAGTAAGATTTGATTTAGTTTGGTTTTGTGGCATATCAACCATTGTAGGTTATTTAATGCCAAATTCTGTTTATACATATATATTAGATACAATCTTACATGAACCTGAGCTCTTTTTTGCACACAGTTAAATGGTTTGAAGTATTGCTATATAACTTCAGAGGCTGTGCTATTTGACCCATAGATAGGAACCTATCAGGTACTACCACATTCTTTGAATTTTCAAGGCTGGAGCCTCAGCATCAAATGGTTTAATGTCATATCCAGGATACTCAAGGGTGGAGGGGTCCTACCCCTCTGCAGAGATGTTATCAGGGTATTCTACCATCCCAGCTGACTGGGCTGCCTGATTGATAGCTTCAGTTGCTTAAACCTGATTTTATATATATATATATATATATATATATATATATGTGCATAGTGGGGCAGCAATCTTTCATCTAAGCATGTTTGATTAAGTAATAAAGGCACATTTTATCTATATTATTTTGTAAAATCCTTTCAAGTTTCCTGATAAATGTCTTAGTTTCAGGTTGGAATTGATGGTTGAATTTACCAAAATTGTCCCGTGCGCTTTTGAATCTTTCATAGGCCATCATCAGGGGTTGGTTGCATGTATAAAGAGTGTTTTTGAAAGAGTTTTTTAGGTTTTTTATAACATTACAAAATTATGTAAATGCAGAGTTGGATAAAACTGAGATGCTAATGAATTTAAAAAAACAGAACGCTATCAATGGAAATAGAATATTATCAAGAAATATGGAATATTTAAAAATTCATATAATCAGGTTTTATTGAAGCTTGCTTTTGTAAATTTTTCTAATTTTTCCTTGTTTCCATGCAATATTATAAACATTTGGTTCAAGTTTGTGTAGAAATTATCGAATATTCCATAATCTTCAATGAAAACAAAAGAAAATTAGTGAAAAAGTATTACAAAAACTTGTCTGCTGTTTTTGTCAATAAAACTTGCTTAAAAAAATATCATCATCATCATCATCATGTCGTGCCACCAGCACGGATATCCTTGACCATCTCTCGCCACTTTTCCCTATCGTTCATCGCCTCCGGCAGGTCTTCTGGGTTACATCCTGTGTCCTCACATAGCTGCTGTATGTAAGTTCGGGCTGGTCGTCCTGCTTTTGCTGGGCCATATGTGGGGGTCCATAGGAGTACATCACTTATGAGCTCGTCCTTGCTTCTCCAGCAGTGTCCGGTGTGTCTGGCTCGTCTGACCAGTATAGTTTTTGTGATGGGAGGCAAGTGGCCGTACAGTTGGCGTCTCGTGGGGTGTTGTCGCCAGGACTTGTTCAATATTGCTCTCAACATTCTTGTGTAGTTGCCGTCAAGTTTCTTCTCCAGCTGTTTGGTTAGCGTCCATGTAGTGCATCCATATAGCAGTATCGATACAACCGCTGCCTGGAAGAATCTGCGCTTCCTTTCATTGGTCAGGTCTGATTTCCATATTATTGAGCCTATCTATAGCCGTCCATGCTTTCGTCAGTCGTGTGTCAATGTTGTTTTCTGTTGATGAGACGCTACTTCCTAGGTAGGTGAATTTGTCTACTAGCCTCAGAGAGGCTCCGTCTAGAGTGGTAATGTTGCCCGTTTGGTTGTAACACATATATTCAGTTTTGTGCGCATTGACATGGAGGCCAATGCCTGCTGCAGCTCGTTCCAAACTATGCAGTAGTGTGTCTGCTTGATTAGGCGTATTCGCCAGTAACGCTAAGTCATCAGCGTAGTCGGCATCTGTGATTGTTTTTGCGGGGTACCTTTTGCTTCTTTTCTTAGTCAGCTCGAAGCCATTTTCTCTGATTTTGTCGATCAAAGCTCTAAGCACGTAGTCTAGAAAAATGATAAAGAGGTATGGGGCTAGCGTGTCTCCTTGTAGTACTCCTGCAACAATGTCAAAGTATTCCATGTCTCCATCTGATGAACGTACTTTCACTTTTGTGTTTTTGTAGAGGATCATTATTGCTGCTACGGTTTCTTTAGGTATGCCGTATGCTAGTAGGATTAGTTCCATTTTCCCTCTGTGGATGGAATTGAAGGCCTTGGTAAAGTCGACAAATAGTAATGTCGCCAGAAGGTTTTTTGCCCGGACACCTTCAAGGATTTTACGGATGGTCAATATTTGTGGGGTTGTGGATCTATTTCTGCGGAAGCCATTTTGGTTTTTCCTAAGGATGTTGTCTATTTTGGGTTCTATGCGGTTTCGTAGTAGGGCATTGTAGATCTAAATAAATATATATATTCATAAACACATGTACATTCACACTAGCACAATACCTGGTATTGTCCTGGAATTAAAGCACTCAGTTTGGCGACTTCTTGATCAAGAAGTTGGATGTTTTTACAGCATGTCAACTCTTGTTGGGTTATTCAAAGTCAAAGTCAGTCATTTTTTTCCTGTAATTATATCCTTTCAAGTAACTAATAATGATTCCTTTGTAAACAATTATAGCTTCAAATAACTATTCTTAATATTGTTGCATAGCCATGACCATGACCAACAATACAAACACATAATACATATGCATGCAGAACACAACGACACAATGAAGACGAGCGACACTGTTCCTTTAGTAAAATATACCTCTCACTTTATTTCAAAGTGTTATGTGTGAGAGGGAGTTGGAGACCGAACAGAACAGTAACATATTGACCTTCCCACTCTTATGGCCATCAGGGTCTCTTTCCCGTTGCTCAACCGGAGGCCCGGGGGCCCAGCTCTCTGCTGGGTGCTGGCTTCCGCCATCACATCTTGTCTTCAAACTGGTTTGGTCTCCAAACTCAATCGGGGGTCCCGAGGGCCCATTCTGCCGGGTGCTGTTTTTCTCTACCGCATCTTCTCTCCAAACTAACTGACTTCCTGTCTTCACCGAGTTATATAATAGTTCAATCGCCCACTCAATCTTTGGAATGGCATGTTTGATCATCATCAAGCGGAAATAACTGTCATGCAGTTCACAGGTCACTCTCTTCTGGTGCATCAGTCTATGACTGTACCGTGGGATTTTAACCCTGTCCCATATTGTCAGCCAAGCTCACCCACGCCAATGGAATATGCACTTCCGCTATCTTTGGAATGGCATGTTTGGCAGGGTCAGAGGTCAATATACAACAATACTAATAATTTACACACATTATATGGTTTGAATTAATTTCTTATTCAATAGTAATAGCAATTAGTTGTTTGCAGCCACTGTTTCAAGTATTCCAATCTAATACAAAGAATATTCAAACAGATCTATTTTATCAATTGACAAGACTGAATTTAAACACTAACACCACAAACAACTATTTAACCCTTTAAGTGCAAAATATATTCCATGATATTAAGCAATAATTATGCCTGAAGTTGTTTATAGTGAGGGTAATGCACTGTGACAATCCCACTTACTAAGATTCAATAACACGAATATAAAAAAGAACCAGTCTACATCAATAGATATTAATAAAACCCTATATGATTGCTTTAATAAAAGCTTGGCATCCATCACTCAGTTTCATATTGAAATGCCTTTCTCCTAGATGGTTCATTTATAAAATTTTAGCTTCTGCCTTGGCATAAATGTGCAGGATGATCATGTGTAAAATGTGTTGTTTTGGCCTTTGAAGTTTTATTTTTCAATTTGTCTAGTCACCTTCAATACAGTCTGTTGAGGAACCGATATGTTTCCTGTTGACCATGAGACAAATAGTTACTGCATTATATGGTACCAGACAGTGACTATATATATATATATATATATATATATATATATATATATATTAAGGTGAATTTAATGTTACCAGGTTGTCATTTCTGTAACAGTAGTAAATATTCAACATAGAGTTATATTTATATTAAATATCAACATGAACTATTCAAATGTTATTTGCAACAGTCAGTCTTGTGTTTTCATGATCATCAGAAGATAATGATTTTTTTCTATTTTGAACTTAATATATCTACTGCTCTGTAGGTAGTGCTTAGAATATGCTGTCTGTATCCCCTGCAGAGAGGAAAGACCCTTACTTTTGATAGTGAAGTTCTAGTTCTGGAGATATGGGGAGTGGGGAGTAACCCTTCTTACCATTTTGACTAGTTTCACTCTGACCTGGAGTGCACAGACTCTTAAAAAACTACACAAAAAATGTAAATTTAACTATACAGTGTATGTAATCCCCCTTTAGGCATAAAATAACCCTTGATATGTTGACATGCCATGAAAATCAATCAGTCAATGTACTTTGAACACAGACACATTGACACATGTGGATACTTTCTTGTGTAATTCTTTATGTACCAAAGAAAATTCAGTTCACCCCTACTTCTGAAGAAATAAAATTTTGCCCTAAGTCATTACAAAAGTTACATTCATTTTTTTTTTTTTTTTTGAATAAATACAAAAATATTTTCTTTCTTTATTCTGATATAAAGAGCTCAAAGACAGTAAAGAAAGAGACCATACCAGAGTATCAGAACGTGCTTATTTGATGCTTTATTTGCAGACCTCACCGTCCATGTCTGTCAGATGAAAATCTTCAAGCCAAAGAGAGGTAAAAAAATTTAAGTCCAATCACATGCAATTTGAAATTTATAGAGATTTCAAATCTCTTTCAATTTCATTTGTTTCACTATAAAAATGTCAAACATGTCACAGCCTTGAGAATAAACCACATAAAACTGGACAAATCATTTGAAATAGCAGACATATCTGTTTGTTTATGCATATTTTGATTTATTATCAATCTTTAATACTTTAGGTTAGCTGAGTAGCTGAAGGTTTGTATTGAAGATAAAGATGACCATGGTTAAATTAACAGGATGGAGAAACTGCTAAATCAAACCAAGAAAAAACCTGCACAGTGGTTTAAAGAAAGGTTTCGGAGAAGGTAAGGTTTATATCAAACATGATATAAAAATAGTTAAAATTAAATCTAAAAAGAACACTAGTTATTTGATGAACTGTAAAAAGATGAAAGGTTTTGTTTTTTTCTAAATTCTTCCAAACTTTAGTCAAGTTAATACTATTGTATGGTTGCACTACTTGGACTTTAACAAAATGCCTAATGCAAAAGCTAGATGGGAAGAACACAAACATGCTGCATGCTGTTTTGAGCAAATCTGATTTGCTCAGCAGACGAAGATTGGAGCTTATAATGTCTAAGGCTGAGTTAACAGAACTGATAAACATTTACTCAAAACTATCCACATTCTTTCATAAATCATCTTACAATTTATTTTCCCTTTCCCCCAGCAGGAAGAAGAAGAATAATCAAAGAGAACAATATGATTGAACAAATGGGAATGTAAAGGATTGGATTTTTGTTTTATGGCACATCAACTTTGTTGGTCATTTCATGCCAAATAGTGTGTATTTGTAAAATACTCATGAAAGAAATTTTGGGATTCTGGTTATTATTTGAATATTTTAAGCTGTTTTGAGAGAGTTTTTTGATGGGCACATTTTAGGGGCTATCTAATGGTGTTTTGGGTGTTTGGGGTTTCTTCTATAAGAATTAGAATTTTTTTTCAAGTAGCCCATTATTTGAGAGGCAGGTTCACTCTTGAACAACATACTGATTTTTTGTTACATGTTTTCTTGTACTCTTTACAGTTGATTACAATGTACTTGACAGTGAACAGTTGGTCATGGGTTGCATTGAGATACAGTTTTTACTATAAGTAGGTATGTGTGAGTGAGATGTGTTTGTTGTATTCAGACTCTGCTTAACACAATGTCCTGTCTTTGATCAGGTAATGGTCCCATGCTTTTCAGTTTGACTATTGGTTAATCTTGTGAATATAAGGATAATGAAAAGAGAATGATTAACTTGTATTAAACTATTTGTATGTAAAACCTTTCTTATGAGAGGAACATCAATAAAAAGTGTTTGACAAAAAGTCTTTGGATAAATGTCTCTTTTCTTTTTAGCAAAGCAGTTATTGTCTGGTAAAAGTTCAGATGTGTAGGTATATGTCCATATAAAAAAGGACATAGAACCAGTGAAAATATTGTGATGGTAAAATTACTGTCTTAATAGGTCAGACTGGGTTCTTTAACCTTGGTAAAGCAGCCAGTCTAGGTGATGCTAAGCTCTGAATTCAAACCAGCTTTACTCCACTTAAAAATTGACCTTGATTGCATCCTTTTTATGGTGGTGAGGTTGTATAAATACATACAACTAAACTAAGCTTAATAAATATATGCTCATTAGTTTCATGGAGAAAATAAGTAAAATTTATTAGTTATTTTCACTTTGACTTTCAAACTGATATTTACATAACATATTTAAAATACAACACTCAGTATCACAGATTTGCTCATAGTGCATCTCAATGTCAAGTGAGTTTCTAAATTTGGGATTAAAATCTTTGATATTTGAAAATATCAATATTTTAAAGATTTTTCTTTTTTTACTGAGGAGTTCAGTTAACAATGTAAGTATAATGGATATTAATAATAATTGCAATCCTAATTCAACTGGACCTTTACTTTCTGTCTATCAGATTAGCTAATCTGATCCTTTATCTTTTTGTTTAATCATTTTGAACAGACATCTAGTGGCAAATTTCTTTGCCGGAAGGTCATTTTGGGGGGTGCAGAAGCTATCCAGTGTTTAAAAGTGCAGTCAGGGGCATTAGTAAGAATTCTCCACCCACTTTTGGGAGGCATCAAGCAAAGAACCTGACCCTTGGCATTTTGAATGAGGTGGGCAGCTACTGCCTGGTGGGGTGCAGCCAAGCTCTTCAATGTATTTCCTCTAATATTGTGGGTCATCAGAAGTGTGGCAAGCAGACTCTTGTTCATTGCCAAGCCAGTGAGGGTGAATATGTGAAAAATTTGTTTTTTTTAATGAAAAATTTGATCTAAGAATCAATGTTATTGCACCCCTTCCCTGTCTTTGTTGCAGTTATGTGAAAATACATTTAAAAAAAACTTTACAATTGGAACTACTTTGAAAAAAAGGGCTGATTTTGCAAGTTTTATCACCATACAGGAACACCTCTAATTGGTTAGAAAGTCAAATTTAGTTTTCCGATCTTATTTTACTAACTTGAGCAGTAGTTATGCATGGAACCTATTGAACTAAAACTAAATTCAATCAGTTTGTTTCTGGCAATGGAAGGCTTCATATCTGGCTGGCTCTCATTCTAGACAAATAAGAATGCTACATAAATGTTATGTGGTTTCACATACTGTAAATGAAAGAAAATTAAAAGCTACCCTGCTCAGCTGGAGCATCATAAACCATCATGTGGCTTCACTTGTGGGTACTTACTGTTTATATATCCAATAAAAACTGTGTTTATTTAATCTTTATATTCAACTTGCATGAATTTAGTCCAAAATCTTCAAACTGCTGGAATCATGCCCCTTTGTTTAGTCTATTGGCCATGTAAATCTTCATGTGTATTAATTACCCTGTAGGCAAGGCTTTTAATACACTGACTGGAGAGGAAGACTCTCATAGAATAGGGTATCTTAGGTATTTAACTGCATTTGGTGATTAGGCTCTGTCTTGAATGTTAGTACCTGTTAAGGTCCCATCTATTGGACTGATCTGTTTGAAAGTGATTGGGATTAGATAAACATTCTTGAAACCATTTGGCTGTATGCAAATTATTTGTATTAAGAATAGTTATTTGAAGCTACAATTGCTTACAAATAAGTATTATGAGTACAAATTTTACTACATTTAACATTCAGACAAAAACTAAAAAACTCTGAACCCTTTAAAAATGTACCATTTGACATGCTGTTTATTTCCAGAACGACTACAAAAACTGTATCATAATGAGGATTGTAAATATCCAAAGTGACTATGCTGATTTGAGGTTCTAGTAATGCTGGAGATTTGGGGAATGCAGAGTACCCCTTCATTGCCATCACTCCCTGGTCCATCCTGGCCCAGAGTGGCAGCACCTGATAGGTTCCTATCTGTTGGTCATTTTCTGGGTTCAGAATGTTCAAGAAACCAGTTTGAGGGATAATGTGCAGGTCTTAAAGTGCATTTTCTTTTATCTCATCAGAAAATGATGACTTATTAATGGCCCTCCAACTTCAGTTTTGATATTCTAATGTTAGGGACTTAATCTAGAAAATTAAATCACTGGGGGAAAAAAAATCCTATTTTTAAAAGTGGTACCATATCAAACTTTCTGATTTGAAATGCTGTGACCGTATGTAACTTTAAAATATTGATACCACATGAGACTTCTTTGTTTGAAATGCTGGTACCACATGTGAATTTCTTTGAAATCCTGGTACCATGTGGGACTTTCAGATATAACATGTGACTTGTTGATTTGAAGTACGGGTATAAGATGAATACACCTGCTCTTTTGTTGCTTAAGCACTGGTTATTTCTCTTGGAATTCCACTCTCTATGATATAATCAAGCATAGTCTGGATTCAGCTGGAACTCCTTCACAACTAGAGCCAGTGGGATTGGATGGACTGGATAACAAGAGAATAGATGGAATACCTCTTTTCCATTCCATGTTGGCAAGTTTTTTGTCCCCTAAACAGGTTTACTGGTTATGAAATTAAATTTTAGCATACCAGTTTTTCTGATGAGATCCCCACAAATTGCTTTATACCATACCCTCTTGCTTTCAATTAAGTTCTTAAGCAATATTGGAATTCTAACAACCAACTGAATTTTTTTTGGTTGTACTGAAATATATTCTTGTGAAAAATTGCAGAATCTTATCTCACAATTTATATTGTACTAATATTGCTTAAATGCAAAGATTCTTTTTTTTTAAAAGGCTGATGCAAAAAGAAAGAAAAAAAGAGATGCCCCTGAAGTCATAACAAACAAACAAACAAATAATAATAATAATAATAATAATAATAATTGGCATCCTAAGAACACAACCAATTGCTTTGTTTGTTTTTTTATTCTATAATATGCAACTAAAAAAAGCAAGCATGCATATATCAAATTTCAATGAATATTCATGTTCATATTTCTGCGTTGATTAGAAACAGGAGCTCTCAAAGTAGTTTAACTAATGAGAAAAGAGTTCCTTTGATTTGAACTCTTCTAGTCTGCCCTAATATTTACCCATAGGAAGAAAGAGAGTAGGTGGATTTATACCTTACCCAAGAATATTAGTATTATATTAAATATGAACAGCCTTGTCCAGAATTTGAACTCAAGATGACATGACCATTTCCCATGACAATAACCATTACACAAATATGTGAACAATTTGTCACCAAAGTTAAAGACACAACAAAATAAAACCAAAGATATTTATTAAGAGACACCAAAAGTTTCCAACATGCCTGTGTCATGATTCATATTTCTCTTTTTCTTACCTGGATGTTAAAATCATTCAACAAAATTTGTTTTTTCTAATTGTATGTTTTTTATAGCTTTTTTTCAATTTTTTATAGCTTTTTTTCAATTTTTTATAGCTTTTTTTCAATTTTACATTTTATTTTCTTCTCATTCTTTTCCTATCTTTTTCACTCTTTCTTCTTCATTTCCCCATTTCTTCTTGTTATTTCTCTCTTTTCTTTTGTTTTTTTCCTATTTATTGTATCACTTTTACATTCATACTCTAATTCACATTATTTTTCTTTCTTCTCAAAAGCTAAACATTTTAAAATGAAGTAAGGAAGATTTCCCAGTATATCAAACTTGTATCAAAATAATCTTTTTTCTACCTGTAATTTTATGTTGATAACAAAAATACCAACTGAATTCCTCACTATGTTCAATAGCATTTTAGTTTAAACCTTTTTTCTCAAATTCACTGGACTTTTCATTCTGTGAACCTTATAGCAATGCTTTATTCTCAGTTTCATATTCAACATTTTTAATAATACTTGATTAAATTCTATTTTCTGGTTTGTTGTCCATATCATCACTGTACCTTTTAACCAGTATTATCAAAGTCTTGATTATTCTTTCATAATGGTTCTCCATTGATGAAAATATTCTATTTACATTATCTATATGTCTTGAACTATTGTCCTCATCTTTGTATTTATTTGCTCAACCACTCCATCACTGGCAGAATGTGTCACAAGATTATCATGATAGTATTTTGTATGGTTTATTGTTACTTGTTTTGTAGGGGCTTGGATTATACATGTGTTTTAATTTACCCAACCACTTCACCATGAGTAAGATGTGATACAAGATCAATTTTCATATGAGGAATGCCAGATTGAATTCTCATAGATCAGTTACCATACCAAGATTAGAAAGTTCAGTCTGCCCTACTATTTCATTCATAGCTGGAAAGGGGAAAATCTTAGGATTCATGCCTTTTCAAGAGTATTAGCACAATGAGATTTAATGATTTAAACTCAGATCACTGAGTCTATTTCCCAGGATGATAATCACTACACCAAGAGTGTGAGACTCCACTTCTGGAGATATGGGAAGTGTGGAGTACCACTTCATTACCAATCCTCTCAGTTTCACTCTGATCCAAAATTGTAGTATCTGTTAGGGTCCCATCTATGGGTCAAATAGATCCATTTAAAGATTATTCATATTTGTTTAGGATACTTGATGCCATATAACTAAATTATTTTTCACTTGAATAGTTACTTGAAGTTAAAATTGTTTACTAAGAATTATAATTAGTTAATTAAAACCTCGTGACTGTTGGCAAATAAATGGCTATTATTAAATAGAAATAGCTACATGAAACCATATGTAAGTAAAGTTGGCGACCATAGTTGATGGTAACCCAAAGGCTCCCTTTTCGATTGCTACTACACCAAGGTGTAGGGTAGAGCACAACTCCTTTCCCTGGATTGCTCCACTTTACCCTTGATCCGTACCTTATAATGCTGAGTGTTAAGCAAGGAGGCATCAAGTAGCATTTTTTGAGTCTTTGGTATGACTTGACCTGGGATTGAACCCAGGTCTCCCAGGCAATTGGCAAACACTCTAACCATCATGCCAATGTCCAGTAACCATATAATTATTAGTATTAAATAGGAATACTTGAAACAATACAACTGTGTGCAAATCATTTGTATTTAATAAGAATACTTGATTAAACTCTAAAGCAGCAACAACACAAAGAATGTAAATATAAACATATAATGAATATGATTCCCTAACCTCTAAACATAAAATAAACCTAGACAGTTTGATACATTGTCATCAATTAATTGAAGATTATTTTTAAAAATGAGGGATTAAATTTATTCAGAGAAACAAAAGATAGGATTTGTCAGCAATGATTTAAACTATTGCTACCAGGGTAAATATGATGAATGTTAGGCCAAAGAAGGGATGAGACAGCATGGAAATTTGCCAGTAGTTGATAAGATTAAGTAAATACAAACCAAAGCCCTTGCTATCCAGAACCACTGATGAATTACCAAATTATTAAGTACACAGATATCTAATTTTGCATACAAAGTGATAATCTAAGTGTCTCTTGCAAGGTCGAAGGTTGAGATAAGTAATTTGTTTATCTATCTCAAATGAAAGTGGTTTAAATAGATACTGCATAATTTCCTGAGAGAACGAAAGAAGTAATGCTGAAGCAGTAGTGGGTGAGAATAAAGATAAGACTTTTTAGATTATTTAAATTAGTTTTTTTCTATCCCAACTCCAAACTTTTATTTTGTTGGATGGGGGAATATTTCTATTATTGAATCTATTAATAATTGTTGATATGATTTGAGGAAAAAGGAGAAATGTTTTGATTGCTTAAATGTTTGGCCTATCTATTAAACTGCATGAGAAATCTTGATATTTTCTAAGCTGAACACAAAGCTAAATGCTCTGAAAAAACGAATATAGTACTACTTCACTCTTCCAGGGGGATAAAAGTCTACTTTCCGACCTACAAAATAGGCATTCTAAATCTTAGTTTTTACTAGGGATTGAACACCAGCCTCCAACTACAGAGGAAAAAAACAATTCCAACCAGAGAATTCTAAATCAAAAATATAAATGAGATTATGTAAATAAATTCATGGACTAAAACATTTATTTTTGATTAAAAAATTTCACCATATATTGTTCAATTAAGTGCATTGACAAGGAAACAGATTGTTTTAAAAAATTAACATAAATTCGTATTTGATTACGAGGCATGGACTTATTGATGTATACCTGTGTATAATATATTTCATATATATATAGTAGTATGTGCACATGTGCATATATATACAAGTGCGTATGAATCCAAACCCTCAGCATGAGTAAGATGAAACACTAAGTCAATTTTTTAGCTGAGTTTAACTGGCTTGAATTAAGGGTTTTTCTTCTCTTAAATGGGTTGCCATACCAAAGTTAATAAGCTCCATATATTCTGCTATTCACTCATAGCTGGAAGAAGAATAGTTGGATCATTGTTTGCTGTAAAATGCAAAGACCCTTGTCCAGGATTGGAACTCAGATCATGACATTCATTACCAGCACTGATAACCATTGCAAAACAAGCACTTCTATATATATATATATATATATATATATATATTTAAAACTAAACTGAAGCACTCTCTCTCTATCATCATCATCATCATGTCGCGTCGCTAGCATGGATATCCCTGACCCTCTCTCCTCTGGCAGGTCTTCAGGGCTACATCTCGTATCCTCACAGAGCAGCTGTATGTATGTTCGAGCTGGCCATCCTGATTTTGCTCAGTCATATGTAGGTGTCCATAGGAGTACATCACTTATGAGCTCGTCCCTGCTCCTCCAGCAGTGTCCAACATGTTTGGTTCGTCTAACTTGGATAGTTTTGTGATGGGAGGTAGGTGGCCATATAGTTGGTGCTTTGTGGGATTTTGCCTCCACAACTTGTTCAATATTGCTCGCAGCTTTCTTGTGTAATTGCCATCAAGCTTTTTCTCCAGCCGTTTTGTTAGCGTCCAATTAGTGCATCCATATAGCTGTATCAATATGACCGCTGCTTGGAAGAAACTGCTTTTCATTTTATCGGTCAGGTCTGACTTCCATATGATCGATAGCTTATTGATAGCTGTCCATGCCTTTGTTAGCAGTGTGTCGATGTCTTTTTCGGTTGATGAGACACTGCTTTCTAGGTAGGTGAACTTGTCGACTAGTTTCAGAGAGTTTCTGTCTAGTGTGGAAATGTTGCCTGTTTGATTAAAGCACATGTATTCTGTTTTGTGGGCATTGTCATGGAGGCCAATGCCTGCAGTGGCTCGTTCCAAACTACGCAGTAGTGTTTTGGCTTGGTTGGGTGTATTTACCAATCGCTATGTCATTGGCGTAGTCGGCGTCGGTTATTGTTTTTGCGGGGTACCCTCTGCTTCTATTCTTTGTCAGCTTGAAGCTGTTTTCTTTGATTTTATCAATCGATGTTCTAAGCATGTAGTCTAGACAACAGATGATAAAGAGGTATGGGGCTAGTGTGTCTCCTTGCAGTACTCCTGCTACAATGTCGAAGTATTCTGTGTCTCCATCCAGTGAACGTACTTTCACTTTGGTGTTTCTATCGAGAATCATTATTGCTGTGACGATTTCTTTTGGTACACCGTATGCTAATAGTTCCATCTTCCCTCTGTGAATGGAATCAAAGGCTTTGGTAAAGTCGACAAATAGTATTGTTGCCTGTAAGTTTTTTGCCCATACGCCTTCAAGGATTCTACGGATAGTCAATATTTGTGAGGTCATGGATCTATTTCTTCGGAAGCCATTTTGGTTCTTCCTAAGAATGTTGTCAATTTTGGGGTCTTTGCGGTTTTGTAGTAGAACATTGTAAATTTTGGCTGCTATGGATGTAAGTGTTATACCTCGGTAGTTCTTGGGTAATCTGAGGTCACCCTTTTTAGGGAGGGGGAAGATGCATCTCTTCATCTGTCAATCGGATTTTGATTATAGACTGCATTGCAGTGTTGGAGCAGTATGTCATCAAATTGTCTGGTCGTCTGTGTCGGAGCAGTATGTCATCTTCTGTGTCAGAGCAGTATGTCATCAAATTGTCTGGTCTTCTGGGGAATCTCATCAAGCCCTGTCCTGTGGCTTTCCTTTTCTTAATTTTTATAAGAAGTTAGTTGATTTCTTCTTGTGTGAATGGTCCTAGTTTAATGTCCTATTGCTTACTAATAATTCTGGTGATTGGTCCATGTGTAACTTTTGGTGGGTTTCCTAGTAGATTTTTGAAATGCTGTTTCCACAGTTTTATTCTCTCTCTCTCTCTCTCTCTATATATATATATATATATACACACACACATAAAGGTCCTTTGTCATAACAGTCATCATTGTTGCAAGTTGGCTTGACAATCCAGGATGAGGCAATTTAGCTTTCACTTCAGGGTAATGCCTTTGTGAAAAGGTAAGAAACTATCTTTTTTCTATTCCCATCAATGGGTAAATGGTTGGGAACACTTGGTTTTTTAATCTTGAAAAGTAAATAATCTATGAGAAGGAAAATTCTGAATTCAAAAGTTAGAGTGTTTGGAGAATCTGCTGCACAGTAGTGAACCATTCTTCTGTTATCAGCTAATCTGGTCCTACACAAGCCTTCATCCACTAAAAACTAATCAACTGTGTAGGTCATTCACCAAGCTTCAGTTAAGCATATTCACCAACCCCTCCGCTCGTGCAGGATATGACACAAGGTCAATTTTTAAGCGGAGTTTAACAGGTTTGAATTCAGAGTTTTTCCTTCTCCTAGACTAGTTGCCTCACCAAGCTTCAGTTAAGTAACTAGTCATCTTCAAATTGATGGACAAACATTACTTATACACTTACCAATGGAAAATAGGATTGCAATTATCTGAAGGACAACACCAATTTTCATCTGGGTACAAGATACATATTGAGGTCTTAGTATCATCGATATATCACTTATCTTAGAACTTGTGCATGTATTGATCAGTATTTGTAATAATCTAGAGTAATCCAGCAATATATATGTCTATGACAAATCTGGAATAAATTAAAACTCATCTTCAAGGTATTTTGTATTGACTCAATGCCTCTACCATGGGCAGGATATAACACAAGGTCAATTTTTAAGTAAAGTCGGTTTGAATTTAGTTTTCTTACTCCTAGACTGGTTGCCTAACCAAGACTAAAAAACCCAGTCTGCCCTACTATTTACTCATAGACAAAAGAAGAATAGATGGATGCATGCTTTTCCAAAAGGCATTAGCATGCAGTGAAATGCAAACAATGCAGGATTTGATCTCAGATTGCAAATTCCATTTCATATGGTATTAACCATCATACTCAGTGCACTTTATCTTTAAGGTCTTGTAATTTTACTTTTCAACAGCATATATATATATATATACATATATATATGTGTGTGTGTGTGTAAGCACATATGTATATATGTACAATCTAGAGCATTACATGACATTATTAAGTGAATTTTGTATAATGTTTGAATGAATATAAGAATAATATATCTGATAGAATGAAAAAGAAATAAGATGTTATAACCAATTTGTAGGAGTTGGTTTGTTTTGATTTCTTTGTTTAATGGCACGTCAACCTTTGGAGGTTATTTAATGCCAAATCCATCCTTGTAGATTGGTGCTAGTGGTATTATTTAACCCATAGCCAATGAGATTAGTGAGTCCATGCCTTTCCCAAGATTATTAGTAAAAAAATAAACCTAATAGCATAACTAGAGCTTTGTGTACTTTTTATCATTACATTTCTTATATATTTATTATAAAATATTTTTGTATAGTTATTATTACATCTTTTTATATATTTATTATTCCATCTTTTTATATATCTATTATTACATTTTTCTATATATTTATTATTATATTTTTAATATTTCTATTATTTCATCGTTATACGAATTTATTATTTCATCTTTTTATATATTTATTATTATATCTTGCTCTTTATGAATTTCATGAGATGATAATTTGTAAATTTATTTTTCATTTTTGAAAAAATATTTGAGAATATTGCAACAGCCTAAGTGGACATTTCTAATTATGTTGTCATGTCAACCTCATGAGCAGCTGCAATCCTTTTTAATGCTTTTTTTGAAAATTTAACAATTTTTCTAAATAATTTATCTAATGAAACTTGTACAAAGAGAAACAAAATAATAGATCCATCAACACTTCACCAAATTAATTTTCACATTTTATTTCTCTTCTAATGTTCAATCTATCAGATTAATATTTACAAATGATTTCAGCATATAGATAACTGAGGAATTAACATTCAAAATTAATTATTGTTGGGTAAAATAAATGTTTTTTTTTAATATTACGCAGTGGATTTATTTATGCACTATGGCGTATATATGTTCTCACCAACCCCATGGCATGACCTGGAGGTCAGTTTTTAAGCAGTTTAGATTAAGAGTTTTCCTTCTCCTAGATCAGATGCCATACCAAGGTTAAAGAGCTGAGTCTTCTCATCAAATTACCCAAAGCTGGTGGGAGAATAGTTGAATGCATACCTTTTCCAAAGGTGTGAAATGCAAACAGCCTTGTCTCGGATTTAAATTTGGGTCACCAAACCCATTTCCTATGACAGTATCCATTACACCTAGTGTGTCTTCTAACTATGATATATATATATATATATATATATATATATATATATATATATATATATATATATACATTTGATGGTGTAACAGATATCATCATAGTAAATGGACTCAATGAGCCGAATTCAAACCCTGTTTTCATTTCACTTCATGTTAATACTCTGGAAAAGGCATTCTTTTATCTCTTTACACCCCATTTCACCTTGCTATGTATAAACAGTAGGACAGACTGAGTTCTTTAACCTTGATAAGGCAATCAGTCTTGAAGGAAAATCTCTGAATTCAAAACCAGAAGAATTCTGTTTAGAGAATCTGTGATTCCCCATCCTTCTGTAATCAACTCATCCAAAGAGTATAGTTATTCCTACACAAGCTTTCACCATTATAAACAAATCATCTGTGTATTACATTAGTTAAGTGTCAGCTTAGTTAATGATCATCACTTAACTGACTGGCAAATATTGATATATAATTTTATGAGAGGTTTTTAATTTCATTATAACTATGTTTATATGTGTTGCTTCGTTGACAGCCCTTGTTGTGTTATTTAATGCTAAGTCAAGGTTTTTTCAAGCAATTTTATGGTTTCAAATAGCTATTCCAATTCAATTATAGCTAATATTAAGAATTTCAGCAGTTATATTATTTCAAGTATACCTATCAAATTCTAATAATTTGTACACAATAATATGGTTTCAAGTACACAAATGATAATCATAATATATCTTTTGTAAACAATTAAACCTTCAAGTAACCATTCTTAACATAAATAATACCATATAACTTTAAGTGGTCCAATTTAATACTAATAATTTTCAAACAGATTTATTTGACCTATAAATGGAACTTTAACAGGTACTATCATTCTAGGTCAGAGTGGACCTGGGAGTAATGGTGATAAAGCACTTCAGAATTGGAGTTAAACCACTTGATGCAGTTTGGTATCTTTCCCAGAAATCCCCATTTTCTTGGTGAGGGTGCTGAACCCTCTGCAAGAGATACAGTCAAGATATTCTTATCCCTGCTGATGGTATGATATATGTGCAAGAAAATATGACTGATCTATATTTGCTTTAATGTTGGCTTTATTGACCAATATATCCAATTTCAAGAAATATCCTATTTATAGAATTTATATAACATCATTTCCAAGAATATATCTTCTAGACAGGGTGGCCATAAAACTCTTTGAATTAATTGTATCAAGAATAGTTATTTGAAGCTATAATTTTTTTCAAAATGATTATTATCATTAGTTACTTGAAACTATATTATTGCATGTAAGCAAATGACAACTATTGAATAGAAATAATAACTTGAAACAATATGATTTATAGTATTAGATTTGAATACTTAATATCATATAACTGTGTGCAAAACAACCCTTAAGAACAACTACATAAAAAATGAACATGATTCCCTCACCACTAGGCATAAAATAACCCTAGACAAGCTGATATATTGATAAAATCAATCAATCTTTTCTTCATATTAATGTGTCTCAGCAAAACCTGACTTTTTCAACTTTCCTCACTGCACTAACCAATCAGTTGCTTAAATCTCCAAAGAGATTTCATGTTTATCTACTTTTACCAACTTTTGCCTCCCTAAAATGTCAACTCTCTTTCTCAAATTCGAAATAATCAATAAAGACTTTTATTTGATTTTTAGTGAATGGTATTCTTGAATCAGACATCCTTATTATGTTGACCCAGCCATCATTTATTAATTACAAATAAATAAGGGAAAGCTTCAATCCTTGGGTAAATTTTGGCTCTTATCTACAAAACTGTAATTTTTAAATGAATTAGTAAAAGTTAAAAAATGAAGTGAAACACCTGTTCTTAAGATGGTATGTTTGTTCAAATAAGAAAATGATTAAAAAAGAAAGAAATAACCAAGAAGGCATCTCCATTTTAAAGCAAAGTATTTTCAAAATGAATGTTTTCACTACCTTAAAAGGGAGTCAGAAGAAGAAGATAGAAAGTGATTAATGCAACCTACATGCAAAAAATATCCTAACATTATATTACCAAACACCAAACTGTTTTAATAAGGTGAATACAATTTTCGGAGAGGCAAGGAAAGCAGACCATGCAACAATCAGTATCCAAAAATTTTCTAAACTTTATATATGCATGTGTGCATGTGTGTGTTTTGAAAGAAAATAAGATGGATACATATACAAACATATGTGTTTGATAATCTACAAATATATGTACATGTGTTATATATATATATATATATATATATATATATATATATATATATATATATATAATGTATATTTGGTTGTATTAATATACACAAACATGCATGTATATAAAAATATTGTAGTAAATTGTAGATATAATTTTTAATGTATATATATATATATATATATATATATATGATATACATTTGTATGGCTATATTTTTGTAACAAACAATTTAATTTACAAACATTTATGCACTGACATGCACAAAAACATGCGCACATGTATGCATATATAAATGATTATTTATTCATTGATAAAAATATAAATTATACATACTTGTACATGTAAACTGATAGACACAATTTTATTTAAACACACTCACATACACATATTTATATATATATATATATATATATATATATATATATATTAAGATAACTGAAAAACATACTTTCGTGTGTAGATACACACACATACACACACACACACACATATATAAAAATATATACATATGTATGCATGCGTGCGTGCGTGCGTGCGTGCGTGTGTGTGTGTGTGCGTGCACATACATGCACAAATTTGTATATACATATGTATGAGAAAAGAATGATATGAAAAATTATAATTGTTATGTTTCACTAAGTGGATAGCAACCTTAGAAATGAAATTTTATTTCGCAAAAATTAAATCTACATGTGACAAGAGTTGGAGAAAAGTGAACAGCTTTCTTTTTGTTATCTTTTGTATGAATTGATTTGTTTTAGGTTTTGTTATTTTTGTCTTTTAATATTTCACATTTGTGGGGTGTTACTTTTGTGAGGATATGGAGTATATCATTGATACTTGGCTGTAAAATAATGGTAGCAGTTTTATGGATGAGTGCATTTTCTTTACTCCTTTGCTCAGACAAATTGAGTTCTTTTTTATTAAACTTTTTGTGAAATAAATCTTAATTTCTGTTGAAGCTATACATTTTTAACAAAATATGTTATTTTAATTTTCCATATTTACCTTCCTTTTCTCATACTCTTGAACTTTATTTGAAACTTTACTTAAATATATATATATATATATATATATATATATATACACACACACATCTATATATGTGTGTGTGTGTGTGTGTGTGTGTGTGTGTGTGTGTGTGTGTGTGTGTGTGTGTGTGTGTGTGTGTGAATCATGATCTGTACATATATAAGAATATAAACATGCATGCTTATGTAGACACTTGTAATAGTTACACCCAAATTATAAGCCAATGAGTTTTTGAAAGGAAAATGAGGAAAAATATTTATTATTTTACTTAATTACTTTTAAGCATGTAAAACTGTTCTTATATTTCTTGATCTCATTGAAAGGATAATGAAAAGTCATGAATCATAAAGATGTTTATCTTTATATCTTTATTCATGTCCGTAAATAAAAGTTGGATTTTCTATATCCACTTTTTAAGTTTTTATATTAAATAAAGAAGCCTTATACACAAAATACTTATTCTTTTTTGTCTTTGTAAATTGTTACCTTTGGCTTTTTTTATTTATAATTCTGCTAATAAACAATCACATTTTTAAAATTCTTGTTTTTATATTTTTCTTTATAGTTTTTCATTACTGACAAAGAAAGTTAATTTGTCTTATCTAAATGCTATTCGACTTAAAAGACAACAATTACAATTATTGAACCAAACATGGGTGCATCTTGATTCAACAATTGAGAAATAATTTTTGGTAAATGAGAAAAAGGAAGACAGTTAAGAAAATAAGATTGATATGTTTCTGAAGCCATCCTTATGGCAAAACATGTTAAACTGATTTTACATAATGTCTTCCTTTTTCTCATTACTTTCAAACTTCACATACACACAATTATATATATATGCACATCTATATGGGTGTATACACATCCACTTATACATCCATGTAAAAATGATATATACATACAAATATAAATACACATGCATATAAGTAAAAAGTTTTAGAAGATAACCGTGCACATGTTCCAACATACAAACCATACTCACACATATACCCTAAAGCACATACCTTTTCTTTTACATATACACACCAATGCATATACATAGGGGTAGAATAGTATTCATTTATGTATATAAATACACATATATATGTATATATATGTGTGTGTGTGTGTGTGTATATGTATATATGAGTGTGCACATACATATGTATAATTATAGGATTTCAGAAAGACAGGCAGAATGATTTTAAAAATATTTAGGACAATAAGAACAGTAGTACAAGTGTGATAATAACATTGGTCGACAACTACGTGAATTCAGATATGAGAGTAGTATATCTTAACTAATTTTAATAGCACTGAGAACAACAAAGATCTTTAGAATTTGCAGTTGGCTCTGTTGTTATCAATATACAGAATAAGGAAAATTATCTAAACACAGTGCAAAGCCTATGAAACTGAAGAATGTTAGAGAAAAATCTCCCCCAAAACCAGAATAATATTATTTTACATATATATAAAGTATTTCTCATAAGTATTTGAACAAATAATTTGTTTCTTATTACTTAGTTTTGAGAGTTTAGTCAAGCAAGATTACTAAAAAAAAAAAAAAATGTCACTGAAATAAACATTTCATCATTGTTTTGCATTTTAGAAAATCTTTTTTTCCAAAACAATGAGGTATTTTAATGAAATAGGAATTATTTTACCTCTCTAAAATCTTGTTCAGAATTAATGAAGTAGAAATTAATGAAGCTATTTTGAAGAGTTTGTAAACTTATAAATTAATTTAGATCCTCTCTCTGCTCAAAATCTTTAATGGATTTTACAAGCTTAGACAAAAAAAAATTGTGGTTGTACAAATACTTATGATTACTACTTTCTATAAAGAATGTCTTATAAAGGCAATAGAAAGTTCTGGTCATAAGTATTCAAAAAAGTGAAAAAAAAAATTTTTTTTGTTGCTTAAGATTGCAGGGGGTGGGCATTTTGTGCCAGCAGGGAATCCAAATTAACTTCGTTTGGCAACTTTTTAAAATAATTATGCATGTTCACCTTTTCAATCTGATTGATAAATTCCGAACAAGGTTCCAGAAGAATATAAAAAATGCCTTTTTTCATCAAACAATTTAATTCTATTAATCCTTTCACTACCAACTTTGCTTTTTTTAAGATTTGAATATGCAAAAATTATGCTTTGAGTACAACATTTTAAGGGTGAAAATAAAAATAAAATTTGATTCGGACATCCGTGTCTCAGTGAAAGTGAAAGGATTAAAAATATTTTCCAAATATTTAGCATTCAAAGCAAAGTGTATCTCTTGTTCTGCTGGATGCAACAGAATTTGTTTTCTTTTAACTCTCAAAATCAGAAGAAAATAGGTTATTCAGTTCTAATAAACACAGAGTTTGTTCAGATATCTATGAGCTATATTCATAGTTTGAAAATCAAAATTAAATCTGAGAATCAATAGCCAATAAATAATATTTTTAAAGAACTTCCCTATTTTCAACATCCTTGAATGCCTTATTGGCAGGTAACACTCATGTCTGAAGCTGAAGAATTCATTAAAATCTGTGGACCAATGTAATACCAGGCTAGACTTGAATGCCATACACTAACCTTCAAAATAACATTCCCGTAGTGCTGGAGGATGGATAAATGCCACTGCAAATAAAATATATTATCGAGCAGTCAGTTAAGGGGGGACAGAGAATAAAATGAAAGAAGCAAGAAAAAAATTTTTGCCTCATTCTCAAAGAAGAGAAAAAAGAAGAACAATAATAACAACAACAACAGCAGAAAAAAAAGAAAAAAGAAAGAAAATAATAGCATGAACAAACCAGAATATGAAGCTCAAAACAACATGACTTTTTTTCTTATAAGACTCTTCATTCAAGTAACTAACTTAAAATGTTACGGGGAATGATAATATAAAACCTGATAACTCTAAGAAATTGTTGCTGTTGAAAGTTCTTTAAGCATCAAAGACCTATTCACTGAATTTGAACAATGTTAGTTATTTGTGATTAAAAAATAAAGAATGTAAATTTAATTCTGCAGAGCAATAAACATATATATGTATATACATATATACATGGTACATTCAATAAGTTTCCAGAATTTTTGTACAGGCATTTAAAATTGTCGTAGACTCTTGAAAATTCAATATGTTATTGCTATACATCTTATGAGATGACTGACCAATTCTTATGATTTCAGGTTCAAATGAACAGCTACAGCAGCAATTGGAATATACCCTACTAAAGTCTGATTGTCACAGATGGTGAGTTTCAAAAATGAAATCTGGACACAAGGACACTTCGGAAGAACGATATGCAATAAAATTCTGTTTTAAACTTGGATAAAATGCCACAGAAACGTATGGAATGCTTCAGACTGCTTTTGGAGCATCTTGCATGGATCGAGCATCAGTTTTTGAGTGGCATAAGAGATTGAAGAAAGGCAGGGAGTCTGTGAGGGATGATGAGAGGTGTGGGAGGAGTAAGGAAGTCAGAATACCAGAGTTGATTGGCCAAAGGGTTAGGGTTAGGGTTACTATGTTGAGGTTTTAAGGGAGTTCAGAAAGAGATTCTGTCAGAAGTGGCTCGCACTCTTCAAATCGGGCCAGTGGCATTTCCACCAGGACAATGCACCAGTCCACAACTCCATCCTTGTCACAGACTATTTGACCAAGATGGGCATCAAGACAGTTCCTCGGTCTCCCTATAGTCCAGACCTTGCTCCCTGAGACTTTTGCTTATTCCCTAAGCTCAGAGGCTGTCATTATGAGACAATTGAGGAGATGAACGAGGTTGTGACGAAGGTTATTGACACGCTCACACAAGAGGACTTCCATTGGGCCTTCCAGAAAGTTGTTGGAACAGTACAAGTGCATTGCAGCCAGAGGAGATTACTTCAAAAGGGACTAGTGTTTCATGTGTGTACTATCAATAAAAGTGCTCATACGAAAAAAGTCTGGAAACTTTAATGATCCTCGTATATTTACATTCACACATGCTAATATATATATGAAAACATATATGCATATACTAAAGGCTTGAATAAACTTCTTCCTGCTTCTCGAATACTATAGGATTTCATTTGAAAGCTACTATATATATATATATATATATATATAATATGAAGAGCAAATTTTCATAAATGTTTCATTTAATATACAATAGACAAGTACTGTTTATTCAGTTTTTGATTAAGTCAGATCTGTCAGTGAGCATCTTACAAGAATTACAGGTCAAGGCTATATATATTACATATACACATGCATGTATGCAAACACACACAAACATACACACACACATACACACACATTAATATATATATATATATATATATATATATAAACACATATGTACATATCATTTTTAGTTATGTTTTGTTAAATACAACTGACAAGGACTGCTTTTTAAGTTTTTTGTCCTGTCAATGAGTCATATACCACAATTATTGATCAAGTCTATATATATTACACACACACACACACACACACACACACACACACACACACACACACACACACACACACACACATATATATGTCTATGTATATGGGAAATTTTGAATGAAATACACTCCTTCCTTTTTTCTTATATCATAGATTTCATACAAAAGTTTATATATATATATATATATATATATATATATATATATATATATAAGCAGCAAATCATTTTTTAGCTTTTTGTCCTGTCAGTGAGTAAGATACCACTATTAATCAACTCTGTCTATATATATATATGCATATAGGCATATGTACTCACACACATGCACACACCTGTATATATACTCACTCACACACACACACACATATATGTCATCATCATCTAGTCATGCTGCCAGCATGGATCTCCCTGACTCTCTCTCACCACCCCTCTCTATCATCCATCGCTCCCGGGAGGTCTTCAAGGCTATATCCTGTATCAGCACAGAGCTGTCATATATGGGTTCTAGCTGGTCATCCTGCCTTATATCATCCATGTGAAGTAAATTGCTTATGAGTTCATCCTTACTTCTCCAGCAGTGTCCCACATGTCTGGTTCGTCTGACTTAGATTGTTTTCATGATGGGTGGTAGGTGGCCGTATAGCTGCTGTTTTGTGGGTTGTTACCTCCAGGACTTGTTTAATATTTCTTGCTGCATTCTTGTGTAATTGCTATCAAGCTCTTTCTCCATACATTTAGTTAGCGACCATGTAGAGTATCCATATCGATACGACATGACCACTGCTTGGAAAAAACTGTGTTTTATTTTATCTGTGAGATCTGACTTCCTTATGACCGATAGCCTATCGATAGCTGTCCATGCCTTTGCTAATCGCATGTTGATATCTTTTTTGGTTGATGAGACACTGCTTTTGAGGTAGATGAACTTGTCCAGTTGTTTCAGAGAACTATCATTTAATGTGGAGATGTCACCTCTTTGATTAAAGCACATGTATTCCGTCTTGTCTGCATTGACATAGAGGCCTATGCCAGCAGCTACTCATTCCAGACGTTGTAGCAGGGTTTTGACTTGGGCAGATGTATTTGGCAGAAGTGCTATTTTATCAGGATTGTCTGCATCTGTAATAGTTTGTGCAGGGTATCTTCTGCTTTTTTCCTTTGCCCACTTGAAACTGTTATCTTTCATTATATCAATAGACGTTCTAAGAATGTCATCTAGGCAGATGATAAACAAGTATGGGGCTAATGTGTCTCCTTGCTGCACACTTGCTACAATGTCCAAGAAGTCTGTGTCTCCATCCAGGAAGTGGACTTTTACTTTTGTGTTTTTTTCTGAATTTCAATAAACTTCATCTAGTTGGACAGCATTTCAACCAAACAGATAAAAAAAAATTAGATCAATTCTAGAAACCCATGAAAAGATATGGATTTTATATCTTAAAAACCTAACCCCTCATGTGCCCAAGAACAAACTAAACCACAAAAAAACATTTCAACTTTCAAATACTTATTACAATGTTAAAAATTCATTAGTTTTATGCTGATCTTTCTAGCTAATGATATCTTTGAAAAAAAATTTATAAACACATTCAAAGTCAAATGTTTTAGTTTTCAAATTCTAACTTCATTCACATGTTAAGCCAATCCTGAGTGTTGAAATGTAAACAGTCATGAAATAAATATCTTCTGTTGAAGGCCAAATCTAAAAATAATTTGGATTAAATATCTCATCTACTCAAATTGATGTCTACATACACAGAAGAAGACTTGAACAGCAATTGACAGGTTGTTAAAGAAATCTGATCCCTCTGATGAGTACTGTAATCATATCAGTACAACTGTATGGTCACACCACCTGAATTCTGACAAAATATTTAGAAAAAAAAGCTGTTATGAGCTGTTTTGAAAAAATCCTGGAAGCAGCATTCTACAAAATAGCAACTGAACGACTGTTTTCCATCTCACAAAACATCCAAGTAAGATGAACAAGACATGCTGGACACTGCCAAACAACAAACTCATGAGCAACATTCTCTTATGAGGCTGACCAGCAGAGACTTAGATGCATCACTTCCATGAGGATACCAGATGCAATCTAGAGGGCCTGCTAGGAGTAATGAATGATTGGGATGGATGGAGAGAGAGAGAGAGAGAGAGTTAAGGGACTTTGGGCTAAGACTTGATAATGATATAAGAAAAACATTTTTGTCAACATTTATGAGTTGATTATTTATAATCTATCTATCTATCTAGGCTTCTCCCAGTGGGTTGAGTACTCAAATGAAGGAATTGCTGACTGCCACATATGCATAAATGCAAAACTTTTCTGATAAATTGAGCACTCCAGTAGCTGATAGTGTATATATATATATATATATATATATGTCTGTGGATGACAATATATATATATATATATATATATATATATATAAAGGAAATCTATTTCTTTCTAAATATATATATATATATATATATATATATAACGGATTCTCCTGACATAAGAACATAACACTTGGGTTAAAAATATGAAGTGTAAGCGCACCAACATCGATGATTTGTTTAGGGTGATGAAAGTTAATATTGAACCAGCCACTTGTCTTGGATAGGCTGATAACAGAAGAATGGTAAACCAATGTGCTACAGAGTCTTCCAAATGACACTCTTCAGGTTTTGAATTTAAAGTTTTTCCTCCTAGTCTGGTTGCCTTTCTGTAGCTAAAGAGCCTGGACAGCTCTACAATTTATACATAGCTGGAAGGAGGATGAAAGTATATATATATATATATATATATATATATATGTATATATATATATACTTGAGTGTGTGTTTGCTATGTGTGTGTATACTGAGATAGACTGAAAGACACACAGTATATATATATATATATATATATATATATATATATATATATATATACTCAATTAGTAAACAGTTAAATATGTCATTTAAACAAGATTTACTTTTTTAAGTCTAATCACAAAAATTATATTTTCCAAGCATTTACCGATTAAAAATTAAGGATTTTTAGATTATATATATATATATATATATATATATATATATATATATGATCTTAAATTCTTAATTTCCAAATTTATTTATTTATTCATTAATTCTAAATTCATATATATATATATATATATATATATATATATATATATATATATATATGTATGTATATATTAATATTAAGAACAGAATAAAAAACAACAGCTTTCCACTTGGGTTTCATGAATAACATTTTTAGGGAAACTCCTATATATATATATATATATATGTATTTACCAACACCTCTCCATGTGCAGGATGTAACACAAAATCAATTGAACCCAGATCTCCCGGGCCATTGGTGAAAACTCTTACCATCATGCCAATTACACATATATATATTTCTCATGGATATACAATCAAACTAGATATATATCGTGAACAAAATTTTAAAATTCTCATTTCTCTTTCTGACATATCAATAATTATTATTGGGTATATATTTACTGGTCCATTGGCATAATAGTTAGAATGTTCACCGATGGTTTAGGAAATTGGGGTTCAATCTAAGATCAAGTCATAGAAAAACTTAAAAAGTGGCAAAATGTCACTTGATGTCTCCTTGCTTAACACTCAGCATTATAAGGTATAAATCAAGGGTAAGTGAAGCAATCCAGAGAAAGGAGTAACACCCTCTCCTACACCTTGTTATTGTAGCTATTGGAAAGGGAGCCTTCGGGTTGTCCTCAAATATAGTTGGCTAACTTACAACTTAACTTATATATATTAAGAATTATATATATATATATATATATAGATATATATATACATACAGTTCTTAATTTATATTAAAAGATAAAGCGTGTGTCTGGTATTTTTGAACACATTTTTATCTTTCCAGTAATAGATGACCTCCAAGCGTGGGCGAAAAGGTTCATATGATGACATCATATGTGTTGAGGATTTTTTGACCAATGGGATCTAAGCACAGATGGATGATATGTGTTGACCATGTTGAACAAAAAACCTCATTTGATTTGTTGGTTTGGCTTCTTTTTTAATGGCATATCAACCCTTGTAGGTTAGCACAAAAGCCATCCTTGCAGATGAATAGCAGTAGTACTATTTAACATATAGCCATCTTTCAGACATATCAAGCACATTAACAAGGTAAATTCTAATTTGACATGGGAAATTAAAAAAAAGTCACATTATGCTTGTGGTACTGGCTAACAACCATTTCAGTTATGAACAGAAGGAAGGACAGGTGACACTACATAGATATCATAGAGGTACCAAACACTATGTGCACCAAATTTTGAAATTACTGATAGATAAATTTAGCTGAAAGAAAAACTTTGATTGTATATTGGCTTATTAGCTACATTATTACATTATTATAATGAAAAAAGAAGATATAAAATAAGATTTTCTTAAAAGGTTTTTAAAAACGAATATGACTAAGTGATTATTCTAAAATTTGAAAAGGACCTTAGATAATCTATTCACAGTATCACCCATAAATGAATGATCATGTTTCAGACAAAAGTTTGTAAGTACAGTATAGCCCATAAAAAAGTACCCCATAACTAGTTTTTTTTATTAAAAAGTACTTTTTGTTTAAACCAAAGATAGGAAGATTTTATTATTGTTCATGGAAATACAATTAAAATAGGTATTATTAGGTATGATTTATTACCAAACTCTACAGCACTGAAAATAAAATATATGAATAAGCAACTGTGCCAGAATAAGAACATTCCAACAAAATATGAGGATGGGCTGAAGAGTTCATAAACCCAAAGGTTCATATGACAACATTATATCTGCTTTCTATGACTCTTTTTACCAATGGGATCAAAGTACTGCAATATTGATGGGAGAAGTGTGTGGACTACAAGGAGGACTCTATTAAAAAATATATGTCATTTGGTGACATTCTATGAGATTATCTTGGTCAGCCTATGAATTTTTCAGCCAGTCCTTGTACTTATGGGCAATACTGTATAAAAAAAATGAAGAAATAAATAATTTGCTTTAAAAAAATGGTTGTGGGACACCTTGAAGGCACCTTATATAATTTTATTGAAGGTCCACGGGATATAACAGAAATTAAATAACTAATCTACATAATTTACTGTGTGCGGAAGAACCCGAAGCCAGAAGAAAATTCCAATTTCTTCCTATATTGTGAATTTTAAGCTGGTTATGTCTGTGTTGTATCCTTTGGACTTGATTAAAAAATTAATCATTATTAGAAGCTACGTTCTTCTGTGAGGGATATCTTTGTTTTTAATTAAAATTGGGAAGGTTCTCAAGTTCAATGGGTTATTTTGCGCTTTAGAGCACTTGATGTAAGGGAAGAAAAATAATGAAGTTTTAAAAGGCATGAGGGAGAGAAAGAACAAAATCATTACTATAAAAATATTGAAAGTATTACTCATGACAAGTAAATATAAAATAAAGAAAAGGAAGAAAGATAATTTATTCAAAAGTGTTTCTACTCTTATATATATTAGAACACTAAACCAACATGACTCAAGCATTATGCAGAGAATCGTACTCACTAGGGTGTTGCTTTTGAAGCTTGTCTAAGGCAGGAACAGCCTGGCAGAGCCCATTCCATTCCAGGACTACAACTGGTTTCAATTTCGAGTTTTCCTTCTCTTTGCCCAGTTGTCATACTAAGGTTAAAGCGCACAGTCTGCCTAACTATCTACCCATAGCTGGAGGGAGAATGGTATGATTCATACCTTTCCCAAAGGTATTGGTGTTCTGAAAAATACAAACAGCCTCATCCAGAATTTGAACTTGGGTTGCCAAGTTCATTTCCCATGACAATAACCATTATGTAACATCAACAAGATGTAACACTTTGACTAACAGTCAATTCATGCTAAAAGCTTCACTTTCTATCAGATTATTGAATTTAAGCAGTGTTCATTACTGAAATGAGTGACCACCAATTAATGATATTTACTATAAACCACCTGATACATTAGAGCCAGTTTTTAAGCATAGTACATCTGGTTTCCATACAAAGGTAAAAGAGCACAGCCTACCCTACTATTTACCCATAGCTGGAAGGAGAATAATTGGATTGATATCTTTCTCAAGAGTGTTAGTGTTATGTGAAATCCAAATGGCCTTGTTTAAAATTTCAACTTGGATACGTGAGTCCACTTCCTATGATATTAACTATTATGTCACAAGGTTTATACAGAGAATTCTTAATGGTAAAAATAGTCAAGTATGATTGCTGTCAGTTAGAAATAACATATTTAGATGATTTAGGGAATGAACTATATGCAACAAGTAAATATTTAAACTTCAATCTCAACAAAAGGATTATTTTCAATTATTAGTCCTAATCATTAAAAGATTTCTATACAAATAGAACAATGAATATATATTTGTGTGTGTATAACTAATAGTGTACTTTGCTATATTTCTCAATAAAAAGTGCTCAACATTTGAGATAGGGCATTTATATCAAATTAAGACATCAGAGAAACAGAGTCAATAGCACTTAGTGACAGCCAGATTCTTACCTATGCAATCATCAAATCATTGGTCTGGTGATCTCATTGGTAAGAAACTGACTGTCACTAAGCACCATTGATTTTGTATCTATGCTATCCTAACTTATATATATATATATATATATCATCATCATCATCATCAAGACGTGCCGCCAGCACGGATATCCTTGACCATCTCTCGCCACTTTTCCCTATCGTTCATCACCTCCGGCAGGTCTTCTGGGTTACATCCTGTGTCCTCACATAGCTGCTGTATGTAAGTTCGGGCTGGTCGTCCTGCTTTTTCTTGGCCATATGTGGGGGTCCATAGTAGTACGTCACTAATGAGCTCGTCTTTGCTTCTCCAGCAGTGTCCGGCGTGTCTGGCGCGTCTGACCTGTATAGTTTTCGCGATGGGAGGTAGGTGGCCGTACAGTTGGCGTCTTGTGGGGTGTTGTCGCCAGGACTTGTTCAGTATGGCTCTCAACATTCTTGTGTAGTTGCCGT
This sequence comes from Sepioteuthis lessoniana, assembly GCA_963585895.1. Lineage (NCBI taxonomy): Eukaryota > Metazoa > Mollusca > Cephalopoda > Myopsida > Loliginidae > Sepioteuthis > Sepioteuthis lessoniana. The sequence continues at coordinate 28,175 of CAUZXS010002612.1, read as the reverse complement.
CAAGTTTCTTCTCCAGCCGTTTGGTTAGCGTCCATGTAGTGCATCCATATAGCAGTATCGATACAACTGCTGCCTGGAAGAAACTGCGCTTCATTTCATTGGTCAGGTCTGATTTCCATATTATTGAGAGCTTATCTATAGCCGTCCATGCTTTCGTCAGCCATGTGTCTATATATATATATATATATATTATTAAAGGAGATGCTCGTGGTGTAATAGATATCATCAAAAGAATTGGCCTCAACAACTTGATTTCTAATCCTAGACATTATTGTTTTCATTTCACATAGCACTAATACCCTAAGGAAAAGTATATATCCAATTATTCTCCCTCCAGTAGAGCAGACTAGGCTCTTTGATTATGGTATGACCACTAGTCTTGAAAAAGGAAAACTTTGAATTCAAACATATTAAAATTGACCTAGTGTCACATGCAGAGGGGTTGGTAAATGCATATATTTTTTCAAAGATGAACTTTTTTATGAGTCTTTTCTTGCTCACAAATAAGATGTCTCAAATATGAATAAAGGCTGTCCAAAATCTCCATTGTTACAATCTGAGTACAAGTACTTTTGACCTTCATTGGTCATTATCAGTAGCCTAAGTGTAACTGTAACATCAGACAGCACAAATAGAAGTTTGTAACACTCCAGTTCTCAAATAGATAGTTGTAACGCTACAGTGTTCAAATGAGTATTTGTACTACTACTACACCGCATAAATGTTTACTCCATGTGTCTAACAGATCTACAAGCATAGCCTTACAACTTAAGTGTTAGTCTGACCCCTGCTGTAATCTTCTCTGTGATGAAAAGAAGAAGTGACAAACTCACCAAACACTGTCTTGCTTCACTAATATAAAAGTTTATTTGCTACTCCACCTCTTAGTAGTTATCAAGAAGAAAGAAACAGTGCATGAAAAATGAGTTGCCTACTTTAGCAAGACAGAGAGATATAAAATGTTGTGATAACAGAGAGAGAAACACAGACCTTAATATTATCTTTCTCATTTACTGTTGTCATCCTGGCACATGCTTGTTCAGGGTTCTGTCTTTACATCAATGCAGTGGGAGTGAGACCCCTTCACAGAGCTCACCCCAAAATAGGGGCTGTAATTTTCATCCATCTTCACATTGACATTATTCAACTGCCATCTTTACATTGTTGTCTTGAACCCAATTGACCCTTTTCCTCTTTTTAATCCAGCATATACACTCCTCAAAGCTTTTCCAATTGAGTTTCTTCCAGCCAGTCAGAATTCATTGGCCATTTGTTGCTGATCCATTTCTATTGTAACCCGCTCTAATTATATTACATAACCATGCTAAGGATTATGAGATGTTTTATGTTATTAATTAACATTTTGAATGAGAGTTTTCATTGTGTACACTTGATATTGTATTTAAACATGCAGTCTGTTGGAACTGGTTTGCATGTGTAGAATTCACAAATTAAGGTCACATGAATAAGGCTAAAGATCTATGCACCTGCATTAGATTATGTAATAAATCCATTTGATACAGGTGCATAGATCTTTAGCCTTATTCATGTAACTTTTGTATGAATCAAACTGGGATGGAACTCTTATTTCCAGGGCTGTTGGTGAACAATTTACCCAGTAGCCCAAAGGGCTGGATATACGAAGATCATTAAATAAGTTTCAAGACTTTTTTTGTAAGGGCACTTTTATTGATAGTACACACATGAAACTCAAGTTCCCTTCAAAGTAATCTCCTCCAGCTGCAATGCACTTGTTGTACTGTTCCAATAACTTCTGGAAGGCCCCATGGAAGTCCTCTTGTGTGAGCGTGTCAATAACCTTCGTCACAACCTCTTTCATCTCCTCAATTGTCTCATAACGACAGCCTCTGAGCTTAGGGAATAAGCAAAAGTCTCAGGGAGCAAAGTCTGGACTATAGGGAGGCTGAGGAACTGTCTTGATGACCATCTTGGTCAAATAGTCTGTGACAAGGATGGAGTTGTGGACTGGTGCATTGTCCTACTGGAAATGCCACTGACCCGATTTGAAGAGTGCTGGCCTCTTCCCAAGGAATCTCTTTCTGAACTCCCTTAGAACCACAACATAGTAACCCTAACCCTAACTGTTCGGCCAATCAACTCCGGTATATTGACTTCCTTACTCCTCCCTCACCTCTCATCATCCCTTATAGACTCTCTGCCTTCATTGAATCTCTTATGCCACTCAAAAACTGATGCTCGATCCATGCAAGATGCTCCAAAAGCAGTCTGAAGCATTCCATACGTTTCTGTGGCATTTTATCCAAGTTTAAAACACAATTTTATTGTTCTTCTAAAGTGTCCTCATGTCCAGATTGCATTTTTGAAACTCACCAGCTGTGACAATCAGGCTTTAGTAGGGTGTATTCCAATTGCTGCTGTAGCTGTTCATTTTAACCTGAAATCATAAGAATTGGTCAGTCATCTCATAAGATGTATAGCAATAACATATTGAATTTTCAAGAGTCTACGACAATTTTAAATACCTGTACAAAAAATTCTGGAAACTTATTGAAGGCACCATGTATATATATATACACATATATATTTGAGCAGCAGATTTTTTTTTGTGGGCATATTTTATTGAAGATGACAGACAAGGATTAGAGGTTGAGTTTTTTATTAATTTTTTTTCATTCTTAAGTATGATACAACCTTGGATTGAACCCTGGTCTCAGGCTGTATTTTCAAGTGAGATGTCTCAAATGAGGATGAAGGATGTTTAGTAATTATCTAAAATCTCTGATGTTATGCCCCAAGTACATGTACTTTTAACCTTTATCTTGTTTTATATTATTAATAAATATTTTGAATGTGAAAAATGACCCAAATACACTCTTAACAAAATCTCTTTTAATTTAGGTTCTATAATACATAATATATATTACATTATTATAAAAAAAAGATATAAAGTAAGATTTTATTAAAAGTTTATTTAAAATGACCAAAACACTATAATACGACCAACAAATCAGACAAAGGTGATTATTCTCAAAAGAACTCTAAATAATCTTTTCACAGTATCACCCATAAATAAATGACCATGTGTCAGACAAAAGTTTTAAAATACAGTATATAGTCCATAAAAAAGAACGCCATTACTAGTTTTTTTTATTAAAAAATACTTTTTGTTTAAACCAAAAATAGGAAGATTTTATTATTGTTCATGGAAATACAATTAAAATAGATATTATTAGGTATTATTTATTACCAAACTCTACAGCACTGAAACTAAAATATATGAATATGCAATTGTCCTAGAATAAGAACATTCCAACAAAATATGAGGATGGGCTGAAGAGTTCATTAGCCCAAAGGTTTTTGTGATAACAATATATCTGCTTTTGATGACTCTTTTGACCAATGGAATTGCCCTTGACTATGATCACTATGATATACACACAGATTATGGGATTTGAAATATTTAATAATGAAAAAAAAAGATATTTACTATGTAGCTCAAAACTTTTTATTTTTTTGTTCAGTCATTCAAATTTCCCGATGTATCCTGCTTGTCGGATGGCAAATATCTTTATCTACCAAACCTTTCTAACATGGTTAGGATATAACAAAAGATCTATTCTTTTAAGCAGAGTACAGCTGGTTTGAATTCAGAGTTTTCCTTTTTGAATGGTTGTCTTACCAAGGCTAAATTACTCAGTCTGCCCAACTATTTTCCTATAACTGAGGAGAAAACAGATTGATCCATGCCTTTTCCATTTACGTACGGTTTATGGTAGAACTGTTTTCATAGCTAATATTTTTTGAAGACGTACAAATGTAAAAAAAAACTATTTTTCTATTTTATCTTCGTTTATGATGGATACTTTGTACAAGTTCATATACTTAAAAAAAATACTATCATGTTTATTTCGCAGCAGCCAATTACCTATATCACAGTTTAGTAATATTTACCTATAACCGGGTGGCAGGGGGAGAAATGAGACTGCCCATTCCTTTCCCAAAGAGAAATGCAAACAACCTTGTCCAGAGTTGGAACCCTGATTGCCAATTCCATTTTCTTCAGTAATAACCATTACACTAAACAAAAGTCTTGTATTGAATTAGCCTGTTCTTCAAACAAGAAATTCTCACATTCTAAAGTAAGGTGGGGATGTTAGGGCTGATAACCCCCGGAGTTACTCAACCTATTAGACCTGATGGACTAGCAAAATTTATTTTCTTCCTTGATGTGTCAAGGACTGGTAGTGTGTCTGTTAATTTATTATAATCAGTAAAATATTAATGGATTATTTAGTAATCTTTAATGAGACAAAAATAGTATGGCAGATAGTTGAATAATTATTTCATATATATAAAGGTGCACTGAAATCCTCTAAGTCTGACTGTTATAGTAATCCACCCACACAAGCATGAATCCACCTAGCCATAAATAGCAGCAGGTACTGCTCTTAGGCAACAGAAGGCAACATTACAGGCCTGGCAGTTGGACTGAAGCAGTCTAGCTGGTAACCCTCTCATTTGTAAATGTTGAATTACTTTTTTTGTGAAAATATTTGTTTAACCCAATTCCTTTCCTGTGTCTTTATTTCTGGCCCCTAAAAAGGCCACAACACAGACCAAGATGGGAATGAAACTGACATGTTATTCCAAGGATCTATGATGGATTTTATGATACTAGGCACATTGTTTTTCAATTCAATAAAAAATTAAAATAGAAACTTAGCTTGGTCAAGAACTATATATGTATATATATATATATAATCTGTCTAAATTTCTGAAATGAGGAGTTTTTAATTCCTTATTTGCACTATTCAAACTATTATCCTTATTTTAGTCTTTATTCTCACATCTCAGACACGGTTCACTCCAGCCTTCTTAAGTTCTTTACACACACAGTTATATGCTAACAAGCATTTCTATTAAATACAAATAATATAGAAACATAACTAGTTGACTCATAGATGGGTTTTTAACAGGAACTACCACTCTGAGTCAGAGTGGACCTGGGAGTAATGGCAATTAATGGGTACTCCACACTAACCAGAGCTCCAGAATTGGAACCTGACCATCAGATGCAGTTTAGTGTCATACCTAGGATACCCTATTTTTAGTGGGGAGTCTTAGCTCTCAGCAAGGGATACAGTTAGCATATTTTTATCAGGAATTTTAGACCAAACCCTTTATTTAATCTATGGGAGTAGACTGTTCTCAGTCCAACTATTATTTGTTTAGCTCTTGTAACACAATTTCTCTTATTACCAAACCTGGAAGTGAGGGACTGAACTCCTGATTTCAAGATAGATTCCAACAAAAAGTTCTTAAATACTTTCATCTCCTTGACCATTGTCCTGTGAAACAATTCAAATACTATTTTTTAGAGCTTTGAACCTTAGGTCATTTTCATCTGATGAATCCACCAGAGAATGTAAGCTTTTGATTTTCTTGTTTCTTTTTTCAAATAAAAGTTTCAGTTTGAAATTTCCACAAGGTTATCAACAACAACCAAAATCACCAGAAGAAGGCTGACAGGTGCAATGGCCGAAACTTTGTGCATACGACTTTGAAGATGAGGACAGCAGTCTGAATAGAGTAAACAATGTTTATATTTTAAAGATATAATAACAAGCCTTTTACCACAACTGGTATGTATACCTCACATTAAGTAACACTGTGTTAAATCACTGAACTGCTTTGCATAGCTTTTATAAAATAAAAATGAATAAATAAATAAAATCAGGACCCAATTTTCAAATAAATGTTCCTGTTTACCATCTCTTATACAAATAATCTCAGCAGTAACACAGGATGAAGAATGTGTCTGTGAATTCCCCTCCAGTGTTTACAACTAAGAAATAGATTCAAGAATGTGTTTTGTCTGAGATCTTTAGATAAGTTGTTAATATTCAATGATTTGGGGGACTATACTCATCTTTACTACAGTCTCTTTTTTGATTAATTTTTTTATTTCTTTCATAACTTATACATCTGTTACAATAGATTTTTCACCAGAGAAAATTTCACCTGGGGAGGCTGGAAAATGAATGGTTGAAAAACTTTTTAAATGACAAAAAAAAAAAAAATAATAATATTGTAAAAAATTGGATATTCAGTGATCCTTTCAGATAAACATCCTTATCTTTATTGTTTTAATCACAATGTTTTGTCTTCAGCTTTTTCAAGTGGTGCATGTTGAAGCAGAACCTGCTGGACATATATGGTAACTCCTGTTGCTGAGTTTGTGCTCTTTCCTTCAGTTATAAGTTCAATCCTTTGATAAGTTTTTGGGAGAGCACAGTAAGATGATTGACAAATACTAAGGCACCATGAGAAAAAAATTTAGCCAGTCCAAAATTTTTAGGAAGAACATCACAATATGTGTGTGTGTGTGTATATATATATATTATATATATATATATATATATATATATATATATATATATATATATATATATATATATATTGTTTTTTTTATAATAATAATAATAATAATAATAATAATGATAATAATAAACCAGCATTGTAAACATTTTTGAACACATGATATAAAAAAAAGACGACATAGAATAAGATTATTATATTTTTGATGAGATATATTTACACACGCACACACACACAAACATATATATATATATATATATATATATATATATATATATAATGGAATGCTGTTAAAGATAATTGAATGGGAAGAATTATTTCCTGTTTATTTTTTCATTTGAAAATATCTTTCAGTTGAAGCATTTCAACACCTGCTATAAATCACCCTGAAGATGGTTTAACAAAAAGAATGAAACATTCTCCCACTATCATATTGAAGAAATATCTGGCTATTTTGTTTTCTGTATATATGTATATATACAGTCTAATCCTGTATATATATATATATATATATATATACACACATTCAGTGTAACCAGAATAAAATAGAACATTTTGTCTTTTAATAAAATTGAAGATGACAAAACTGTAAAGAACAGTTTCAACCAGATGTAATTCATCTCTATGATAATTATCTCGATGATAAAGTGTAAAGTGAGTTAGATCTATGCTTGTTTGTTTAGTTTTTTAACAGCATATCAACTCCTTATGTATTATCTAATGCTGAAATCTGATTCATTTGTAAATATTCAAAAGTCATGATTTTATATTTTCCGTGTTCATTGTCATTTTTTTTTACACTTTGTCTATAATTAAGAGTTTGCCTCAATCTAATGCCAATAATTTAAGTAATCCAAATACTTTTCGTGCAATTACACTTTGTTTATTCAAGTTTCCTATCTAATAATTTTCACATATGATTTCAGATAACAAATAATTACAATAATCCTCAGTAAAAATCATAGTTTTGAGTAACAATTCTTAATACAAATAATTTGCATACTTTCAAGCATTAATAATAATGGAATTTAGACTTTATTCTCTGAGAGTTTATTTATGAAAATTATAATCAAGTGACTATATCTCCAGCATATAGAAAATAGGTGTCCTGACTAGGACACTAAATTACATTGGATGGTGAAGCTCCAGTTCCATACACCTTTATTGCCATAACTTTCAGGTCCTCTGTGACCTGAAGCTGAAGTACCTGTTAGAGTTCAATCTATGTTTCAAATAGAACTATTTAAACATTATTCATATTTAATAAGACATAAAAAATAAAAATGACTGCACAAAAATATAAATGCAATTCCTTAATCTGTTGGCATAAAATAACTTGAAATGGGTAGACATGCTATTAAAATCTATCAATTGATTCTCTGATAGCATTTTTGAAGTTGTTAGCATCAACTCAGACTTGTATAATGAAGTTGTGACTTTCTAAAAATTAACTGGGAAAGATTAGCTAGTGCTAAAAGAGTAATTCTAACTTGGTCAATTTTTCTATTTATTAATAAAAAAAAAAAAAAAGAAATAAGATAAAAAGTAAAAAATTAAAAAAAAAGATTAAGCATGTGTACAACGTTTGGAATAATAACTGCAAATGGCTTTTGAATGCTTGTGTTTTGGGGCAGTGTTTGACATCTGACCTTTCATGACATCTAATCAAAACCTGACTTTCTAACCTTTTGAATGTCATGTTAGTAAATCTTTCTGTTGAAAATGGAGAACATTATTCTACAGGTATTCATTGAGCAGGAAGGTTTTCTGTGCAGATCTTCTGCATATCTCGTGCCTCTTTGGATGCAATACTTTTGAGAGGAATGCACTCTGACAACTACAAGAGCCAACATGTCTACACTGACAAAAAGAGAAGAGACACCTTGAAAAATGTTTCATGCATTGCTATTACATTGTACTCAATCTGTGGTAGAGTTGAAAGAGGCAATATTCTACTCTAAGACTATCAAAGTTCTTTATATTTGTATCTTTTATTTATTTAGATGAAAGAATGTTCCAAGTTATGCAGTTGCCTCAACAAAAGAGACAAAAAATAGTTTGATGTAATACAAAGTTCCTGTTTTTGTTTATGAGGTGGAATCTTTTTTATGTATATGTGTGTTATCGGATCAATATTGGTGACTTAGAGATAAACAGTTGAGATTTTGATCTTTTCTTGCAAGTTTATTAATTAAATCTAAATGCTTATGTATATATATCAAGGTTTACAAAAAATTTTTCCTCTGAATCTTTTTATAAAACTCTTAACAATCATCATCTGGTGGGTTATGTGACAAACATCTCCTCATACTAGATCAACAGGTCATTCACATCTTCTTCATCAGGACTTCTTATCCAGGGAAAAATATCTTCCAGAGGCCATATTTACAAAACAAATAGGGATATGTGCAGCATCATCTTCATGGGTGGAATGAAAATCTATATAACAGGGTTGCTTTAAGATATATACAGTATGATCAAAAAGTATTAAGTATTAATTAAGTATATTAATTGAGTTTAATAACATTATCAACCTATCTAGGATTATTTTATGCGTATAGGTTAGGGAATCACATTCATTATTCATTTATACTACTGATTTTGTGTCAATGACCAAGTTAACCACATTAGCCACTATACCATAGTGACTTTCCCAAGTCGTATGGCTGCAAGATTCTTTTGTAGTATTAATAATTGTATGAATTCAAGTAATTATTTCTATTCAATTATAGTCATTTGTTGGCACACACTTAAGTAAAAATAATCCTTTGGGATCAATTATAACTTCAAGTAACTATTTTTAATACAATTTATATACAGTTATATGATATCAAATATTCCTGTCTAATACAAATAATTTGTACACAGTTATATGATTTCAACTAATCTTGTCTAATACTTATAAACAATGATATGGTTTCAATAATTATCCCCCTTTGACATTTGTGTGCACATTTGTTTCAAAAATTTTAAATTTAATACAACTGGTTTTCAAGAAAAGATTGATACTCATAACAATCCTCAATTTTCATAGTGAAATAGATTCAAGTATTCCTGTTTCATACTAATAATTTTTAAAAAGATCTATCCTACCCATAGGTAACAGGTACAACAACTTTGAATCAAAGTTGACCTGGGAGTAATGACAAACTGGAAGCTTAACCCCAGATGCAATTCATTCTCATACCCAGATCACCACATGTGGTGGTGGTGGTGGTGGTGGTGAGGGGTGTTACTTGACTGCAAGAGTTGTAGTACTCATATTCTAAGCCCCACTAACATTAAATGATGAAAGCTTTTGATTTTTGGTGCTGTGTTAAAATCCTGGACACTTCATAGACCTTTAGCTAATTCTTTTAAGAAAATAACAATAATTAAAAGGAGACTAATAAAAAACAATTAGAAATAATCTTGATCTACTCTTTTATCAACTGTTAAACATCTCTAATGAGAAAAGTATAATTGATGATGTTTAAAAAAAGTGAATTCCTAAGCTTTGTATTCATTAATACAGGTTTTATCAGAATTATCTCCTGTATTTGGAATGCAAATAAAAAGAAAAGACATCTATAGATTCTATTCAAAATTTCATTTTACAATATTTTCCATTTTGTTTCACTAGTGTTACCACTTTGTTTTAAAGATTATATCATTCAAATGCTAAATATAAATCTCAGGGAAATTCATCTCTGATAAATATTAATGAAAGTTTTCTATCTTCCTTCAAGGGGCATAAGATTTTGACATTTAACCCAATAAACTTGTAAAACTAATTGATTTTTTGGGAAGATATGAAAGCTAAAAAGTGTTATCTAAAAATCAGATGTAACATATACTTGAGGAAAGCTGAAGAACATACCAAACCGAAACAATCACAATAAAATATTAATCTAAACGTTGCATAGAATGAAATGAATACATTTGATTTTGATTGCTTGAAGATGTTTTTCTTTTTTTGATTTACAGGAAATTGAACCAAGATTGAATTATTATATATGAATCTTGAAATTGGCTATGATTTGAGCAGAGCAAATTCTACTTCCATAAAATTATACCCAAAAATTTTGGCTTAAATAACCCACAAGGGTTGATATGCCATTAAACCAAATAACCAAACCAAATCAATCTATCCCAACAAAAAGTCCATAAAAAATTTAAGTGTCACTAACTAATTTCAGATCCTAGCATGGACAATTAATTACATTTTTCTAGTCAAATAATTTTTATTCATTTCTGTTTATGTTTAATAACTTACAATTTAATTGGTAGCAATTAACAAATCTGTTTAATTTTGATATTGGCTATGCATTAAAAAGCCTCAAGAAAATTATCATTTCCTTACAGTACTGTCTTTGAACTTTCTCTTTCTGGAAAAAGAGAGAGAAGCATGTTAAAAATATTATTGCAAATTTTTCTATTTTGATTTTTGATACACTTTATATTATCAGGTGTAAGAAAAACAATATTGTCTTCCTGATAATAACAAAACTCTCTAATGTTATTTCCTGTTGTACCAATCTTAAGATGTTGCTTAAAGAATATTCAACTCTTATTCAAGACTGAAATTCCAATACTTATGGGTTAAAAAAAATCATTTTATATCAAAATATAGAGATCCCTAAAATCATTATGCATATAAATACTCACACATACACACACATACACACACACACACATATATATATACTATATATATATATATATATATATATATATTATGAAGTGTCCAGGATTTTAACATGGAACCAAAAATCAAAAGCTTTCATCATTTAATGTTAGTGGGGCTTAGAATACGAGTAGTACAACTCTTGCAGATAGATAGATAGATAGATAGATTGATAGATGCATGTATACATGAATATATAAACATGGCAAAAAAAATATAATTGCCAAGGACCAAGAAAGACTTAAATTTATCTTAGAAGCCAATAGAAGTCATTCATTTGTACATCTTATTTTTAGGAAATTAGACAAATATGGCGTTGTATTGAAAATGTCTCGTCTGCAGGTATTTACCTAATTCATATAAGAGCAAAAGAGGATCAAGATTTGGGAATACTTTTGCTTTGCTTTTGTCTATATAAAAATCTTTCAGTAAAAAAGGAACAATGAAGAATGAAAAAACATTATACAGAAATCTTTATCATATACAATTATGTCAATCTATACAAATAAATACTTGCACAGTAGTCATATATATATATATATATATATATATATATATATATATATATATATATATATATATATATATATATGTAAGTTAAAAATGATTATAGCTTTGATTAAGAAAGAGACATTTATCTTTGATCAGAGTTAAAATGATATTTATATGTAAGAATCACATATGAAGAATTATGTTATAGATGCTTATACAGAAATAGTGAGACAAGAAGGAGGAATGAGTGATTATAAATATCCCTATTAGACACTAAATTAAGTACAAGAAATTGAGCTGAACAGACATTTGTTTATATGCATTTATATTAAAAATCCAAAATTAAAGAAAGATTTATGATCATTGATGTGAGCATAACTCAAATAGGGATAAATATATTTGATGGCTCATTGGCCAAGTGGGTAGAGTGTTAGTCAATGGTCCAGGAGACCTGGGTTCAATCCTAGGTCGCGTCATACCAAAGACTTTAAAAATGGTACTTGATACATCCTTGCTTAACACTCAGTAATATAAGGTATGCATTAAGGGTAAAGTGGAGCAATCCAGGGAAAGGAGTAGCGCCCTCCCCAACACCTCGGTGTTGTAGCTATTGAAAAGGGAGCCGTCTGGTCACCCTCGACTACAGTTGCCAACTTTACTTATATTTGATAGTTTAGTTTATTTGTTCCATGATTTATTAATTTTAACATCATTTCAACCTGTTTGGGGTTATTTCATTTTGTGCAGTTTTTTCTTAGATGTTTATTGCATACAGTTATATGAAATCAAGCATTCCTATCAAATACAAATAATTTGCACACTGTCATATGCTTTCAAGCATTCCTATCAAATACAAATAATTTACACATAGTTCTGTTTTCAAGAATTTCAAGCAATTATATGACTTCAACAAACTAATAATCTTTGGTAAACAAATATAAATTAAAGTGACTATTCTTGACATTTGTGGAGTTATTTAGTTTCAAATATACAAATAATTTGCTCACAATTATATAGTTTAAAGTATTCCTATTTTATATTAGTAATTTTCAAGCAGATTTCTTTCAGATATAGATGTGACTTAAATAGATATTACCACTCTGTGTCAGAGTATACCTGCAAGTAATGGTAATGAAGGAGCAACACCATACTCCCCAGAATTCCAGAAATGGAGCCTTACCGCTGGATACACTTTTGTGTCATATCCAGAACACAAGCACATTTGAATTGCTTTGAACAATCCCTTTTTTCCTTTGTTTCTTTTGATGGGAAGTTGCATTTGTTTTGTTTTCTAAAATGCCTCATGTAGCATAATCAAGGGGGTTAAGGTCTGGCATAAATCTTGTTTAATTGCTGTCCTTGCAGTTCTCTCATTAGCATGCTTTCTTATTGATGTTGTGGGGCCCCTTCTTAATCACTGTAATGAGAGCAACTTCCCATCAAAATATTGGTCTTCTTAAGACTGCAATTGAAAAGGAATGGAATAAAATGTCTGAAGAATTTATTTTGACAGCATACAAGTCGTTTCGAAGGTGTGTTGATACAACAATTGAAAAAAATGGTGGCCATATTGAGTAAATTTTCTGTTTTATGTCTATTTTTTTTATTTTGTTGTTTATTTTTTAAAATTAAAGTTATTTTTTTTTTATAATAGAATTGTTTGTTATTATACTACAGTATTCTTAATTTTGCTTCAGAACACAGCACAAAGAAACCAAACTTCTGTTCCTGACTAGTAGTTATATTTAGTAGATGAAATACATATGAAAATTTAACACTTATTATGGGTCAATTTAGAAAAAACTGTAGTTTTTCTTTTGATAATAGTTTTGAACGGACAGATAAAGAAGAAAAGAACTTGTTCTTTATTTCCAAATATCTGACTAAAATCTTCATATCTTGGAGGCAAGCTGATAAATCTTTAAAAATGATAATAAAAACAATAAAACCACTTGTGATGGTTGCACGATTTTGGGCTCAGTGAAACTAAGTTTAATTTTAGTCTATATTTGAAGACCAAGTTTTTTAAATAATGAATTACATGACAAGTTCAAAGAAACAGAAACTGTAGAATCTTCTGAATAGACATAACATGTAAAAAATAAATCCTTAGAACTCTTAGACTTTTTCATCACTCACAGACTCAGACGTTACCATTTTCCCTCCTACACATTGCTGAATGACCAAAATTTTAATTTTTATGTGCACCAATACACACAACTTTTTTTCCCTATATTTACACATGCACACGCATGGAAAAAAATATAATTTATCTTTTTCCCTTGCTTTGATTTTTGTTTAAAAAAAAACCAAGCTTAGTCAAGATGTAAATTGAACTTAAAGACTTCTTCCCTTCGGGGTAGACAAAAAAAAATTTACTATGCCCATCAGCTATATTTTTCTTGCTGCGGGGTAAACAGGGTGACATAAACGATTCATATTTTTTGGATAATGTAAAAAGAAAAAATTGTTTGAAAAAAAGAGAGGAAAAAAGAAAATCCACCACACTTTCTCCCGTTTTGTCCATCAACCTGACAAAAAGATGTGTTTTATTATTCAAACTGTCATTCACATGAAATCACTGAAGTGGTGCCAACCCCACCAAAGCTCTTTCGATATTTCCGTTTGTAAGAAAATTAGCATAATGACTAGGATAAATATTCTTAGAGAATTATCATTATTGCTTTTATTCTTAATAAGGTTGTTTTTATTATTGATTTTACTGTCATTATTGTTATTATTCAAGTGAAGAGGGAAAGAGCAGAGACTCTACTACAGTGATAACAATAAGTGGAAATTCTAACAGACTTACAAATTCTTATTATTATTATTATTATTACTACAATTATGACTACTATTACTTTCACTCTATGTGAGTTTTTCACTAAATTCTGAGTGACAGTAAGTCTCTTCAGAGCTCCAAGACTCTTAATGGTATTCTGGCTGAATTTAGCAGTATTGTAGTCTTTGGTCTCTCCAAGTCTCTTTTCCGGGTCTAAAAGGACTTCCTAAGAGTACCAACCAAACTTTTACATTCTATAGCCTTTTTAGCCCTTTGGAAAGATCCCAGTATTTGTTTTTCACTTTCACTCTATGATCTATTAGAACAGTAAAATCTACTAGATGACATGTAATTTTCTTCTTGTTAATTAACATTCAGTCTGGTCTTCTGGCTGGGATTTGATGATCACCAGTTTGAATAAACCAGTGTATAATTAGTAGAATTTCTCAGTTCAGAAATTTAAACAGATAATTAAATTAGATTGGTTTAACATGAAAATAGACTCAATTTTTACTGCAGAGAAAAAACCTATTCGACAGAATTTTTCCTTGATGTTGTTTTAAAAATCGAGGAGAGTTCAAGAAATTCTTATTGTTTCTGATATCTTGGGAATGAAAATAGATAAATTTGATAAATTCTACAATGTTTTCGGAACTCTCTTTGACCCTTAGAGCTGAAGTGGTTTCTTAGAAATATGAGATTTCAAAAAAATATCCCTGAAAACTAATAACGTTTAAAAAAATTGTTTTTATTAAACATTAAAAAAATTGAATAAAGATTCGAGAAAAACGGTAATAAAAAAATCAACCCTGAACTTTATTTCATTCTTGAAGAGTTGTAAATTTATCTGATATCTTAATTGAACTGATGAAGAAGATGGAGAAAAATTTCAGGGTTAATAGAAGATTTTTGTCCAAGTTTTTTTTTTAAATTTCAATTTAGGTAAAAACCAATTTAAAAATCTCAGACTAAAATGAAGCATTTTTAAATGTAGAAATATTTAAATTATTTTTAAAAGATTCAAATCAAAATTAATTATAATTCTTTTAATTTTAAAATTAAAATTTTTTATCTAACAAAAAGATAAATTTGCATTTCTAATGGAAGATTAAAATATGAAGAAAGTTTTTTGCTTAGAGGCAGAAAAGATTATTTTGACTTCTGAGGAGAAAAATCAAAGTTGGAACTCAAATAATAACTCTTGAAATTGGATTCTTGATAATTCTTTAAAACAAAAAAAACCAAAAAAATCAAAACTGCAAACGTTTTTTAGATTTTTTAAAAAATAGAACGAAAATAGAATCAAAGACATCATAAAGAAAACTGTGTTCTGACAATATAAACTGTATTGTAATTTTTTTTACAATAACACTCAAATTATAGCTTGCCTTATTGGTGAGGCTTAGAATATGTTGACAGAAGCTTGTGCAGAGGAGGAAGATCTCCCTAAAAAGGTATGACACTAAATACTGAAATATGATATTTACTGGGAACATTCAACCAACAAAATTATCATTTAGTTGTAAATTCAATTGGAAATTGCTTTATTCTTTCTGTAAGGTCATCTGAAATGTATTGCTCTGAAAAAATCTTACAACAATGTGCTCTTTTTACTGAGTTAAGGCCTCATATGAGATGTATGAAAAGTAAAGTACAAATTTTTGCTAATCCAACACCTTTATTACTATCTAAATGAAATATTGTACATACATTTTTAAAAACAAATTTTATATATATATATATATATGTATATATATATATATATGAAAAGAGAGAAAATCAATAGAGCAATATTTTCCCTACATAGTCTAATTATTAAAAAATCATTTATTTTCTACTACAAAGATCTGTTTTTGATATTATTTTCTTCTTTATCAAAGTGTTTAACACAGTGTTTCTCCTTTACATGATAGATTGATAGATAGAATTAATAGTAAAAGGTTTTCAGGTTGTTCATCCATTTGTGACTTCTGCTAGGATCAGAGAGTAATATTTCTGCATCTTCACTTGGAACAAAGGATTGCTCCCTAGTACTTCTGTAGTCATGCAAGTCTAATAGGATATATTAAAAAATATTCCTAATCAAAATTTAGATATTAAAATAAACATTTATTTATTTACAATTTTGTTTTTTCTTATTTTATATATACTATTCAGGATGTACTGAATTTTATACTTTTTGAAATGATGACTATTTTCCTTTGTATAGTTTAGATCTTATAGATTTTTTAAAAATAACCATGAAATTTCTATTGATGCAGATACTACTCTTTGATCCTAGGCAGAAATGAGTGGGTACATATACAACATTATAAGGATACTTGGCAAAAATAATGATACATATGAAAATATATAAGTTCTTTAAGGTACATATATATATATATATATATATATATAATACATAAAAGTAATCTATGATAATCTTTGCGGATAAATAACAATACTAACATGCACCATATATGTGTTGGGGGGATGTTTAAATGTAATCTGTGATCAATAATTCAAACATACACTACATTTTATGAATATTTAAATTTTTTGTATATATCAAAAATATCAAATCAAGCCAATAGCATAGATTCCCTTGAATCTCTGTAGCCACCTGTCTCTATTATCTATAACTCTTGGTTGGTCCTCTAGACGACATCCAGTGTCTGTACAGAGCTGATGAATGTTAATCTTTACTCGTCAACAAACACAGGTGTGTCCAAAAGTGGGGAGCATATAAGAGAACTTCACTTATGAGTTTGTCTCAGCTTCTCCAGCAATGTTCTGCATATCTTGTTCATTCAATTTGGATAGTTTTCATGATGTGGGTAAGTGGCCATGCAACTGCTGTTTTGTGGGATCTTGATTCTAAGATTTGTTCAAAACAGCATGCAGCATCCTTGTGTAGTTCCCATCTAGCTTTTTCTTTGAGCATTTTGTTACAATCCAGATATTACATGAATATTACAAATGTAGGTAGAGAAAGTAAAGTTGACGACCTTAGTCGAGGGTGACTCGAAAGCTCCCTTTTCAATAGCTACTACACCGAGGTATGGGAGAGAATGCTACTCCTTTCCCTAGATTACCCATCTTTACCCTTGATCCTTACATTATAAAGCTGAGTGTTAAGCAATTTTTTGAGTCTTTGGTATGACTCGACCTGGGATTGAACCTTGGTCTCCTGGCCATTGGAGAAAATATATATCATAAGTATATTACGTATATTATATAGATAAATATATATATATATATATATATATATATATATATATATGTATACATATATATCATAAAAGACAGCATTGTTTAGCACCTGATGAATGAGTTTTATTCTTTCTCAATAATTCTTTTATTCTTTCTCAATAATTCTTTTATTCTTTCTCAATAATTGTAATTTAATTGATAATTTAACAAATTGATTTATAAAATCATATCAGCTTCTAAATTGATCAATTAACAACAATCTAATAATTTGGTTATGGGCTTAAGTTAGTGGGCTTTTTTCTTTAACCATGTGTCTCCTCATTTTTATGACTCAGCAAGGGAATCTTTAACTGCACCTTTCTCATCCAAGTTTACTTAAATATCATTTAGCACAATTCTATCTTTATCTTCACTCTCAAAAGTAGTTGTCATAATCAGTTTGAACACAGCAATATTCTGATATCTAACTACCAATTGGTTTTTACCCAGCTTTTCTGCTACAGGCATGATGTGACACAAGGTCTAATTCTTTAAATCATAGAACAGCAGATTTGAACACTGAATTTTCTTTCACCTAGACTAGATGCCTTTACAAGGCTTGAGAGCTCAGTCTACCCAACTATTTACCCATAGCTTTCACATGCGTATTAGCATAAAGAATAACACAAAAAGCCCCTGAGAGGATTTGAATCTGAGTCACCAAATCCATTTTCTACAGTGATAACCATTATGCTAAGCATGCCTCTATTAGTTTTTGAAAATTTGGCAAATCACTAAGTCTGTCACCTTGTTTCATTGTGTCATATCTGACTCTTGATAAACCCTTTCATAATTAGTTCTTTTTGGAAGAAAGTACTCTACTGGTTTTCCCTTTCCTTGCTCAGGCTTTGAATTCTGAATGTTGTTTTAAAACAGGTTTCACTATCAAGGCTCAAGTTCCCAGTTTATTCAACTATTTAACACTACATGGAGAAAAAGAGCTGGGTTCATGCCTTTCCAAAGAGCAACAGTGCAGAGAGAAATGCAATCAGCCAAATCCAGAATTTCAATTGCGCTAAGTCTATTTACCATAAAGATGATGAACATTACATCTCCTATATCTTCTTTAGCATTTGTTTTGCACATCAAATATTTTTCAACAATCTTTTTTGTCAGTGATCTTAATTTAGTAGTGAATAATAATCATATACATCAAACATTATATGAAACTAAGCTAATTGCGATATATGAGGCAGTAGATTTATTGATGCACTTTAGCAGACAAACACACACACACACACACACACACACACACACACACACACACACACACACACATATATATATATATATATGTATATATATATTCCTACTTTTGTATTTGTAAATACAACTATAGATCTACCAATTTCTCTCTCTCTCATTGAACACACACAGATATATATTTATATACAAAAATATAAGTAATTTTTTATTATTATGAAATATAGAGTATTGTATATTTTAAAGTAAATACAACTCAAATATTGTATGTGTACTCACAACAATTTGACAAACTGTTTCAATGGTCTCTCTGCAGGCAAATAAAATAAAATATGAAATTTATACAACAGATATCTCTCTCTCTCTCTCTCTCTCTCTCTCTCTCTCTCTCTCTCTCTCCATATATATATATATATATATACACATATTCACGCATTAGCTGTACTAATTGCTCAAATTTAAACTTTGAATAACATTCAAAGATAATTTTTTGTCAATTTCTATTTAAAAATTTGCTAAATTAACAATATGGATCTTATATATATGAATATATATATATATATATATATAGAGAGAGAGAGAGAGAGATGATAAAATTTACCTCTAATATCATTTTAAATTAGTAAAATACAGTGCACTATACATCAAAATGCAGAACAATGTAACAATATTTCAACAATGAAATAAACTAAAACAGGATAAAAACTCAAAACTGAGTTTCCCATGGTCAATTCTTATTTGAGCCTAAATCAACATGATATCATTTTGTAAAAGAATATTTTACTATGCTGTGAAGAGACAAAGCTTTTTAAGCCAATATGCACTTAAAAGTTTTTGCATAGATTTGCTACACTAGAGATTCACTCATATGAGAAACTGTTGTTTTTAGATATACACATACATACATACATAAGCGTAATGAGGATTTTAGTAAGATATAAAATTTTAAATATCTTATATATATTTTTTTACTTTTATAAATTTTTAGTTTTAGAATTTCATGATTATGATTTCATATATCTTGAGGAAGAAGAACCGATACTAGACTTGGATCCTAACCAGAATTTCTGATCCAACACAGAAGTAACAAGGAGCAACGCTTTGATCTGAGACAGAACCCATAGATACAAATGGCAGTGTGTCAGTTGCAGGTACTTGTTCCCTAGGGTTAAATGTAATTCAACTATATAAACAAACAATGCAATCAAGAAAGCCAATACACCATGAAATACAAAGCCAGAAACCTAATTGATTTTATTTATGTAAAAAATGAATGACAAAAGTCTATGTGTCTCTGCTGCAGTGGTGCATAATATTGTTGCAGGCCAATTGGTCAGTATATGAGCTTGATTCTTGTAATCAAAGTTATGAGCTGCTTTTAATGTCTACTCTCTCAGCTTTCAAGTTTTATTTTTAGATTAAAAAAAAAATTACTGATGGCTGTGCAAAAGTTTCTGTCTTGAGATGAATTGCTAATATGTGATGAATGTGAACTATCTTAATAAAAAAAAAATCCCATTAGTAAGCCAAGCGTGGAAATTGATGTCATCAGAGAACCATCAATAACACATTCAAAAAAGCAAATGCAATATTGTTTGAGACTTTGAAATGAATCATTGATATTCAATTTATTTTTCAGCCTTTGAACTAGTTTATTCTACAGCCTTCTTCAAGTAGAATTTTACATTATCAATGCAAAGAAAAAAATTGATATGCACTGAAGGGCCAAAGTAATGAGAGAGATCACAAGATCAGCTCTAACTGATCACATATATAAAGGAAAAGAGAGGCCACTTCTTTTTCTGAGAGAACTGACAAATAATAACAGGAGGATATAAATATTTAAAAAAAGCACAACAATATATAATATTACAGCTAAGAAATATGACTCAAAAAGGAAAACATAGTTGTTGAAATTCACTATTTATTTGTATGATGACATATTTTGCAATTATGAATTCATCTATTTGTAAGAAATTGTTTCTAAAATGATAACAGAATTTTTGGATATAAATTGTCATGGAAACAAGACAGATACTGTGCTTGGGATAATTTGAAAACTTGTTTTGAGATTGCTCTTAGTTAAAATCCAACTTAAGACTATTATTTGAAAATAATTTACTTGTGATTCATTTATAATATTATCGAATATAATTGATGATCATAATTAGGAAAAAAAGAAAAATATTGTATTTTTTCAGTAGAAATCTGATCTTTCTGATAAAATTAAACAGAATTTATTCTAAAACTGTCGCCATGTCAGTTCTATTGTATTGTTGCACTAACTGTACTTTTACAAAATTCCAAGAGAAAGAGCTACATGGGAACAACACAAGAATGCTGTGCTATTTTGAACAAATCATGGAAGCAGCACTCCACAAAAAAACCAGCTGTATGGCCACTTACCTCCCTTCTCACAAACAATCCAAGCAAAACATGCTGAGCACTGCTGGAGGAATAACGATGAACTTATCAATAATTCTCCTATCGACCCCGCCACATGGGCAAACCAGTAAAATCTTTAATACTTTTGCTCTGTGAGCACACCCAATGCCGTCTAGAGGACTATTGAATATGACAGATGATTACGATTGGAGTTAGTGGGAACAAATATTGTATTAGTTCAGTTGTCTTGAATTATTTTTTATTAATTAGTCTATTTTCTCTTAATATTAATTTGGCTAAAAACAGAGATATATTAAAGAACTTCCTGTTTTATTTAGTGTAGTAATATCAAAACAGATTCTAGACATTTTCTTTAAGATTTGTTCAGTACTTTTCTTTATCAAGCAATCCTTGAGTAGAGCAAAGTAATGACTGTTTTCATTTCTGTGGTTGATGAGTTTGTTAAAGATATGATATCTTTTGTAAAAAAAAACAATAACCACCAAAACATGGACACTAATTCCAGAAAGAAATTAGTTATTGAAAAATATTATAACAGTTTGTAATAAAAAAATTAGGAACAAATAGGAAAAATTACAGAAGTTGTCGATGATATTTCATTATAACTGGTAATTATAGTCCATAAATGTTTATGAATAACCTCCATGTTTACTAGCCTGGTACTTTTCATCAGCTAACATTTCATATTTTTCATTGATGATTACCATTAGATAAGCAGAAGCATAGCAAATGATTGATACAAGTGATAGCTTTATGATGATGAAGATTCTTGTAGAATCAGCTTCACTTTTGGGATGAACCGAAAACAGAAGTGTGTCTGAGATTCTCCTAAACAATACTCATCAGGTCTTGAATTTAGAGTATATATATATATTTACCAACCCCTCCACCATGGGCAGAATGTGACACTAGGTCATTTTTTTGTTTTTAAGTAAAGCTGGTTGGAATTTAGAGTTTTTCTTCTCCAAATCTGCTTCTCTAACCCAGGCACTGGAACCCAGTCACAAAATGAAATGTAAATAGCATCATACAGGATTTGAACTCAGATTGCCAATTCCATTTCCTATGATGCCTCTTGAATTGCTTCTTGTAAACATATTTAGTATAACAGTTATTGTTGCAGGAAATGAAATTGGTATCCCAAGTTCAAATCTTGGACAGGGTTATTTGTATTTCACTTTGTCTTAATGCACATAAATCCATCTGTTCTCTCCCACTCCCACCAACTATTTCTAAATAGTTGAGCAAACTGGGTTCTTTAGCTTTGATCTAGCCCAGTTATTACCAATGTGAGACATGTGCTCCACCGGGGAGTGGGGGGGGCATGGTAATATTTTGGTGGTGCCTGTTTAAAGACCAAGTTAATGGCCCTTTGAGCTTCCTTTACATGAATTGTTGTAAAATTTTTGATACGTAAGAATTAAATCAGAATTTAGAAATACCAAAGTGGCGCTTGGCCCAAAATTAGTTGAGAACCAGTGATCTAGTCAATAAAGGAAAGGAAAACTCTAAACTCAAACCAGCTTTACTCCACTTAAAAATTGGCCTTGTGTCATATTCTGCTCATAGCTGGAAAGTTGGGTAAAAACTTATTGTATTGCTTTCTATCTTTCTCTGTTGGCTTATATTGTAATTTTAAATTTATGAAACATGGTATTGTTTTGGTTAGTGTATTTTAGAAATGTCAACAGTATTAATAGCTGAGAGAGAGAGAGAGAAAAGATATTAATGATTTTTCCACTTTCACAGGGAGAGCTAGTCCCATTAATTCCCACTAATGTGGCTGACCAGTCATATCAATCATCATCCTCACATTAAGGTATGCCAACAGCATGGATTTCCTTAACTCTTTCTCATCATCTACCCTTTTTGGCCATAGGCCACCATTCTTTGTTATTCTTCTAAACAGCATTCAGTGCCCACACAGACCTTATGAATGTAGATTTTTGCTAGTCAGCTAATACTCATGTGTCCATATGTAGGAGTCTATTAGAGAACATAACTTATGAGTTTATTCTTAGTGCCCAACATGCCTTGCTCATCTTGCTTAGATGGTTTGTGAGATAGGTGGCTGGTAGCCATACAACAACTATTTCATGGGATGCTGCTTGCTGGGTTTGTTCAAAACTGCACACAGCATCATTGTGTTGTTTCCATCTAGATTTTTCTCCAGGTATTTCATTAAAATCCAAGTGGGGCAATACTTTGTAAATTTTAAAAAATGAGCATTTACTTAACACTTACACAATTGGTAGGATGTTACACAAGGTCAATTTTTAGAGGAGTACAGATGGTTTGAGTTCAGAGTTTTCCTTGGACTGTTTATCTAACCAAGGCTAAAAACGTCCCTGACTAGTTACCAATATCTTGGGAGGGGATAGATGGATTGCTTGTTTGCAAATGAATAAAAACAATATATATTTTTGTTTATATAGATACATTTGAATAATATAGGAATAATGCTTTCTTTTTCTTTCTTTTTTTTTCTAAAAGTGTAGTTTGCTTCAAAGGGTAATATGAATTTATACTCATTAACTGTAAAAAGCCTTTAAGAAAATAAAATAAACTAATTGTAAATAAAACAAACAAAAAATAGCCCTCACTTCTGTAAAAGGAAAAGAAATGCATGTGAAAATTATTATTATATTAACAATAAAAACAAGTGAAATAATCTGTTGATAAACTAAAGGTTCTAAATCACTTGCAATGGCTTTAATAAAATGGCTGGTCATACTAAATGTCCAACAAGTGAAAGCATAATGGATAGTTTTATTTATTTTGGGCTCAGACGGACATCATAATCAGTTTAAATGATTTCAATCTTTGTTTTATACTCTCATTTCAAATCAATTATGAAGCTGTAACTCACTAATGATAGTTTTTATAAGTTTATCAACAACATTTTATCTAAGACCTCATAGGAATCAAACTCTATGTAATCTATCTTATGTATTTGACATATACTACATCATATATATATATATATATATATATGAATTTATATATATTATATCTACAAATGATAAATTCCAATTCATAAAGGCTTCTAAATTGCTCCCTTCAGTAATTTCCTTTTAATTTTCTAATTTTTTATGTCTATATGATTCAAATATCTCCATACAAGGTTTTTGAACATTCATTGGTGTGTGTGTGTGTGTGTGTGTGTGTGTGTGTGTGTGTGTGTGTGTGTGTGTGTGTATGTATAGGGTGGCCCATAAAAGACGGACTCATAAAAAATCCTCGAAGCTTTTGCTGCTGCCTCTGTGCAAATACTTTTGATATGACCATTTTGTGGGTGGTCTGTCATTGTGTCATGAGTTTGAAATTTGTACACTAAGCTCTTTATCATGTTTGTTCTTGGAGTATTCTTCACATTAAAATGGGTGACACAGTATTTTTTTCTGTTGAAATTGTAAATCTGTCAGTTGAATTGTAAAATTCTACCATTTTCTTTCTGTAACTTGACTTTTTCCATTTCCAAAATCTGATAAATAATGTAAAAATTAAATTCAAAACAGGAAAGTGATGACTTTTTAGAATACGTCAGTCTTTTGTGAGTGACTATATAGACATAAATTTATAGATGCGAGTATATCCAGTGTATCCAAAAGCTGCACTCATCAAAACAGAAATTAACAATTAAGGAAATGTTAATTTTTTTCAAAATAGTTGCTAAGCACTGAACACTTATTCCAGTGAGTTTGCCTTTAGTTAAAGCACCTCAGACACTTTTCTTTTGATAGGGAGCAAAGTTTTGCTGTTGCATTTCTTTTAATGATCTCCATGTCCTCAAATCTCACCTTTGAGATAAATTTTCTGTTGTCTCTTCTCCCTTAAATTTTTTTCTAGGGGATGAATTACTTGTTGCATAATAACTTAGCAAATTACTTGTTTTAATTATAACAGATAGTGACTTGTCTATGTGTCTTCCAACTTATTGAGTATCCCACTTCTGAGAACTTTCTTATATTGAGTTCCAATAAAATTGTAAATATGTTTGATTTTTAAAATACCAAATCTCTTCTTTTCTAACTGATATTGTATAACTTACTAACTTTTTAACAACTAAATGGAAGAAAATTTTACTTTGCTAAGATTTCTAATGGAAAACTGATTATATTCTTGCAGTAATCTTACAAAAGCATGAAAAAAATAATAGAATTTAAAAATGAGGGAATATTAAAGTAGATGAATGAAAGACTTAAGAGATTAAGTTGGTTTGTTGGTCTTACAGCATGCTAACCCCTGTCTGGAAATTTAATGCCGAAGTTGTGATTTATTTTTCAAGCGATTATTTTTATATAATGTAGATGATATACAAAATGAATATTCCTACAGCATCACAATGAAAAATTTACTTACAGAATATTCTCTTTGATTCCGTTTGTTCCAATCAATTTTTTAAGAAAACAAAATGAAAGAATTTTTATTATTCCTCATATAATAGTATCTTTTTATACACTTAAAATGCACAAACTTAGGGAATAAAGTAATTTTCTTCAATGATAATTTTTTATAGTCTGCACACTGAAAATGATTTTTTTAATCCTATTAATGCTTGATATAGAAAGAAAAATATGACATGCTGATTAGAATCTTTTATCACTTCTTAAATAGAAGTATCAGTATCATCAAGGACTAATGTTACAAAGGGAATCCATAAGATTAGTTGTCTAATAGTTTTTAAAATAATTTGCACACATTCAACACTCTGATCCTGATTACTGTTAGAGACATATGGACTGAATTATTAGACAGTCGGACAATGCTCAAGTGCCCAAAGCAACAAAATCCCCAAGTTACAAAAGTTTTGTTTTTCAAGTGGCCTAACGTGTTATAATAAAAACATTTTAACACTCCAAAGCCCTACTGTTCCATTAGTATAGTTTAGGCAATGTTATTGACTA
This sequence comes from Sepioteuthis lessoniana, assembly GCA_963585895.1. Lineage (NCBI taxonomy): Eukaryota > Metazoa > Mollusca > Cephalopoda > Myopsida > Loliginidae > Sepioteuthis > Sepioteuthis lessoniana. Next base: position 2,128 of record CAUZXS010002612.1, on the reverse strand, counting down.
ATTAACTGATTTTAATAGCATGTCAAACCCCTTGGTTTTATTTTATGCTTAGAGATTAGGAAATTTGCATACATTGTGCTTTAAAGTTTTTTGTGCATTTGTTTCTTAAGTTTTTAGTTCATTTTAACTCTATATCAAAATCCTCTGAGATTGCGTCCTAATAATTTGTAAGTCATTGATCTTGTTTACATTTATAATGTTTGATAGACTGATTGATTTTAATGCCATTCAACCTATCAAGGGTTATTTTATGCATAAAGATTAGGGAATCACATTCATAGTACATTCATATTTACATTTTTGTGTTGTTGTTTTTTGAGACTTGTTTTTTTGTTTTTGCATATTGTTCTGTTGAATAGGAATCATTAACAAACAGATCTGTTTGACCAATAGATGGAACCTAAGCAAGTACTACCACTCCAGTTCAAAGTGGATCTGGGAGTAATTGCAATGAAGATGTATTATGCATGCCACAGATCTCTAAAACTGGAGCCTTACCATCATCTGATTATTGTCATACTCTGGATACCCACTTTTTGGAGAGGCTCTTACCCGAATGCTGGACATACAGTCAGTGTATTCTAAGTCTGGTTGACAGGGCTATAACAAGATATGTAAATAATTGTTGTCAGTAGCACTAAAAATAAACACTCAAATAGATTTCTCTATTTTTTTTAGATAGATTTTTAAAAACAATGGTCTGCTTATGATTATGTATATATGTATAAAATGTAAGAAAATGTTGAATCTCTCTTGCTTCTTGACTCACCATTGAACAGTAAAGCTAACATGGATATGATTATTTTATAGTCCATCTATCTCAAGTAAGCTTTTTTTCCCTTTTTGTACCCCTTTTACATTCTGCTTGTTCATAAAGCAATATTAGCATTTTAAATCTGTTGTGATACATGTATTCTTTTCAATACTTCTATCATGTATATCATTCATAAATCAAATGTTCATCTATGGGTAAATGAACTTATCTTGTTTTTTCTTCCATTTATTCAGTGTTAATACCAATATACTATCAATAATATTGGCCCTTGAGAGTAGGGACTTGACTAAATATCTTCCCTACCCTCAAGCAACCCAACTGTAAAATACAGTGAGTTTATGTGCTAATAGCCATTTTTGTTCATAGACCGAGATTACTGTCAGTCCAAAGCTGATTTATAGTATCTCAATGCCAAATCTAAATGTTGATAACTCTTGGTCTGAATGAGTGATGCATGTCATCTTAGCATTCATATCAACAAAAAGATGAAAGAACGAAAGAGAGATTTGTCTTGTTAATCTGATACAAGCAAACAGAATAAGAATGAGTTGTATTTTGGGAGGTGGGGTAAGTAAGGTACTTATTGTGTCATATACAAATGCATCTAATGGAGGATAAACAGGTGTGTTAAGCAAAAATCAAACAGAACGAAGCAAAATGTAAGAAGAGAACAAAAAATTTAGATAAAAAAAGAAAGAGTGAAATGAAGAGAGCATGGATTATATTGAATGGTTTTGGTAATGTTTGATGTCTCTTCACCTTTTGATGCAGAAATAAGAATAACTTTTATCTGTTTTTTTTTTTTATTGTTTTTTTTTTTTGCTTGAATAGATAAGACAAATCAATATTTCTCAGATGTTTCAGACAAGACTATTCTGCTGATTTTGATCCAGGTCTTCATTTAAAATCTGTTTTACTTTCTGTGTCTGCACTCAGAATTGTCTTTAATGATAGAAACAAGATCCCATGTTGCTTGATATGTAGGTGTTTACAATTAACTAGAAAGAACTAATGTTCAAGGCAGACAACTAAGAAACCAATTGATCAGTTTGCATTAAGATCAATAATTCACAGATAGATTATCAAAATTAAGTAGAATGAGCCCACTCAATATTTGGGTGGTCAAGTGATTGTCTGATTTTAACAGAATGTCAACCCGTCAAGGGTAATATTATGCCATGAGGTTAGGGAATCATGTTCATTGTGCATTCATATTCATATTTTTATTGATTTAATGGCATGTCCAGCATTCTTGAGGTTAACAATGATGATTAATTTTTGAACATATCTATATATGACTCCAAGTGATGGTGGACCTGGGTGTAATGGCAATGAAGTAGTACTTCACATTCC